>CATIWM010236967.1:0-25229 GCA_949671775.1 Mallotus repandus
ATAAATCCTCAAGCTTTCAATTGTTCAATTAAGGACATTCATTTACTCCATTTTTTTTATTCCAAATCCTTTTTATTCTCAAAATTTTACTTATTTTGAGTGACATCAAAATTCTAAAATTCTCACTCTTTGATCGAATACAAAACACGGTTAGCCCGATACACTAACTTGACTACAAATACTAGCTTATACTTAAATTCTATCAACATGTATGTAAATGCAATGTATTATGAATGCAATTGTACCTATAGTAGAGTACGGGTGTGACAATAACTAGCACAACCACAACTTATTGAGGTACAAGTTCTTTTACTGGTTTTAGAGTTGTCAGCACTGTTGCTTCATCAATGTTAATTAGTTCTTGTATAGAATTTCCATTGTCAATGACCAAAACATCAACGCCATCCTCTTCAACATCATAAGCTCAATCAACCACTACTGCAGCCTTATTTAGTGAGTGTGCCTTATTCCACTTTTATATGCAATATTTTCTTGTTGGATAAGTGGATTTGTATAAATTATTAAATGACGAATATATCGGCCTTGTCAATGTCTCTTTCCATTCAAATAGAAATCAAAGTTACAAGTTGCTTTATGAAAAAATTAATTTTTGTTCTTCCTAAAGCTTGTTGACAGTGTAAAATCAAATAGCAAAAGAAGTTTAAGTGTGAAGTATGATTTATTGGGTTCAAGGTCTAGTTGGTCATCTGTAGGGTTTGATTTATAAACGTGTTGGTTTCATGTTTGTTTGCGGATGTTTATTATTTTTAGAGTTCAATTATCCAATTAGTTGTAGTGTTGTGGTATTGTTAATAACCATTTTGTTTCTTTTTGGGTTTGCTCTGTTACTCAGAATTGGCTTTGCTCTTTGATCCTTTTTTTTTGGGTTTTCGGGTAGGTTGTTCTAGTTTTTTGTTTGCTTTGCTACTGGTTTTTTTTATGAATATAAAAATGTGTCTTTATGAACATTCAAATGTATGGAACTGTATCAGATGATTAAGTTGGAGATGTTTCTCTGTTTTACTTAAATTGCAATGAAAAATTGTTACAATTAGAAAGATGTCATAAAATCTTGTTCTTTATTGATGTGCTGGCATAAATTTGCTAAGCTAACTCCCTATAACTACCTTTTGCTCTATTTTCTGAACTAGTATTCTTTTGTAGGTGAACATGATCAGGGAACTCCCACAGAATAGTAGGATAGTGGTCACTCATACTGACAACCTTGATATGAGTTCAACAGTTTTTTTATTGGTTTATTTTATCAGAGGATATGCTGGTTCTTTTATAGTGTTTCTTACCTAATTAACCAATTTTATTGTTGTTTCTTTGAATCATAGTTGAGGCAATTTCAGCCTCATATGGAAGCTTCAGTAATTGGCGCAAAACTTGAGACAAAGTTTGCATTATGGTTTGAGAATTATGTAAGTAACTAATCTTTATAATATAAAAATGACATAATATGTAGTATTTAATAAATGGTAATTGATTTCTTATAATTTTTATGTATAGGTAAATCTACAATTATGCAACATCTCTAACCAAATGATCAAAGACCTTGCAAAAGGACCACTTTATAGGGTAAAATAATTTTCAGGATATTATGTTAATGGATATAAGTTTCACATAGAGGAGCATGGTTCAAATAGTGGAGCAATGAATAGTGAAGTGTGTATAAAAGGTTCTAGCCATAGTGTAAATGACCTAGAGTACTATGGTCAACTACAAGAAATTTTAGAGTTGGAGTACCCTGCTCTACCAATCAAGAGAACTGTACTATTCAAGTGTTCATGGTTTGATCCAACCTTGAATTGTGGTACAAGAATTCACCCACAGTACAAACTTGTAGATGTCAAAAGCGGAAGAGTATTCAACAAATATGAACCATTTATTCTTGCTGTGCAAGTTGCGCAAGTGTATTTTGCAACTTATCCTACTTTGAAAACAAATATGAATGATTGGTCAGCTGTTTGCAAAATAAAAGCAAGGTCTATTGTGGAGGTACCAAGCTCAAATGCTTGTATGCCTTTTGATGTGATGGCATTTCAAGAGGATGTCAGCGATCAACATGGAATTGATGCAAAAATAGATGATAGACATCAATCTCTGAACGATGAAAATGGTTCATTTGTTGACATTGATGAGATTGAAATTGAGAAAAATGCTGAATTGGCTTTGCAAATTGAAGAATATGATGAAGATGAAGACACCGATATAGAGCAAGAATTTGATGATGATGAAGACACCGATGTAGAGCAAGAATTTGATGATGATGAAGACACTGATGTAGAGCAAGAATTTGATGATGATGATGACAGCGAGGGAGACTAAGAATTAAATGATGATGATGATGACGATGACTAGATGATTATATTCACTATTTTGTTGTAATTATTTCAAATAATGTATATGGAATTCACTATTTAATGTTATAATTAATGTAAGATTGTGTTAATATTTTTTACTTATTTTTTTTAAGTATAATCACCATATTTTTTTTTATAGCTATGAGCAGCTTACCAACCACTTCTGGTGGATGTGGTGAGGATGTCTTCACACCACCACCATCTCCAGTATGTACTACAACCATAATTCCTTCTGCAGCATCATCTACTAATGGAACAAGCAGACTATTGATTAGAATTAAAGAAAATAAGCAAAGACATTTTCTATATTATTTTATCTTATGTAAATTTATGGGTGTTTGTTGTGTGTGCATAATATATTGTTGTTTTTAAGTTTGTGTGTTTATGATATTGGTATGTGTGTTTGTATATGACATTAGTTTTTTCCAAGTTAGTATAATTGAAACTCATTATGATTGGTTCTCTCATTTATTTTTATGTGTAACATTACTTTTTTTTCAGGTTAGTTCCTGTAGGTTGCTCTTTATTTCCTTTGTGTCAATTAGTATCTACTTACATGATTGAAAAAATATGTGAAAGATAAGAAGCAACTGCATATAGTGGGAAGCATATCTCAAAAGATTTTAAAGACTTCTATTAGGAGGAGTTTAAGGTTAAAATATTTTGTGTATTTTTGTATGAATAAAAATAAATTAAATAAGGATTGTACAATTATCAGTTTAGATTGTTATATTTCACAATTAAAAAATTCTTATGTTCATTATTTATAATTATTTTGTATTGAAGAAGGGGTACACTTGGGACCCTATGGATGAAGATGCTATTAAGAGCTGTTGGTGGCAAAATTTTAAAGTGCAGTACACCAAACATATCCACACTTGGAGGCATTCTAAGGATGGCAAGCCCAGTTATGTGAGCCAAGAAATTTGGGATAATTGGAAACAACATTAGAATACTCCAGAATGGAAAGAGAGAGCTCAAAAATCTAAACAGAATCGTATAAGTAAGACGGGTAGTCCTGGTGCCGGTCTGACTAAGCATACATGTGGATCTCGGCCTATGGTGACGTATTCTTTAAAAATGGTAAATTATTATTTATTTAGTGCACTAATTTTTAGTTTTTTTTTTCAATTTAAACTTGTTAAACATGTAATTTTAATAACTTATTGTTATTGAAGGCTATTCAAGAAAGTGCACATGAAAAAAGATGGAACATTTGTGGATGTGAGGTCAAAGCAAGTGAATGTAGGTTCATCTTTTGTTATTTAATAATTTTAATGTTATTTATAATTGTTAAATCCTAAATTTTAAAATTAACTTGAACAATTTTTTTAACTTAGGATCGCATGGAGGAGTTGGTTTCTACTGCATCTCAGCCTTGGATGATGGTTCAGAGCCTTCACCAATTGACATAGACGCTCTTTATTTTGAGGCTATAGGGGGAGAGAAGAGGAGACGTGTATATGGTCTTGGCTCACGGGCTGCATCTATCTATTCTGCTTCCTTCCAGAGTAGCGGGACCTCATATCCATCACAGGCTGTTGCATCAGCAACTCGAGTTACAGAGATTGTGCAGCAAGAGTTCGCAGATAAGAAAGCAGAGATGGATAGAGCAATTGCTGAGTTAACTGCCAAACGAGAGCATTTTTAAGAGATGCAGGCGAAGATGAGGTGCTTCATGGAGTAGATGCAATCTGGCCAAGAATTTA
Organism: Mallotus repandus; assembly: GCA_949671775.1. Taxonomy (NCBI): domain Eukaryota; kingdom Viridiplantae; phylum Streptophyta; class Magnoliopsida; order Malpighiales; family Euphorbiaceae; genus Mallotus; species Mallotus repandus. The sequence goes on from CATIWM010236967.1 coordinate 4,076, forward strand.
ATGGATCAGGATCTTCTACACCTTAAACTAGATGATGACTTGTTTAATGTTTGATATGTAAAACATAGATGTTTATTATTAGTTATGTTTGACTTATATTACTTTTATGTATACTATTTAATGTTTTATCTTATGAAATACATTTTTAATTATTGAATTTCAATTTTCCTCTAATTTTGTTAAAATTTATCAAAATATATTCTAATTAAAAATAATATTTAATTTATGCAAATGATATAAAACATAATAATAGGATAAAAAATCAATACTGAAGGATTTTTGTCATAAATCCGTCACAAATTTGTGACGAATTTTTGTCACTGATCTGTCAAAAAATTTCTGACGGATTTGTGACAAATCCGTCACATATTTGTGATGGATTTCTGTCACTAATCTGTCACTCACAAATTTGTGACGGATTTTTACCACTGATCAGTCAAAAAATTTGTGATGGATTTGTGACAAAAATCCGTCACAATTTTGTGACGGAAACACCTTTTCCATGACATGAATTTTAGTGATGGAAACTATTTCTATCACAATATTGTGATGGATTTTGTCACAATTTTGTGACGGATTTCTGATGAAAATCTGTCACAATTTTGTGATGGATTTCTGATGAAAATCTATCACAATTTTGTGACGGAAACACCTTTTATCATGATTGAGTTTTTTGTGACGAAAACTATTTCCATCACAAATTTTTGTGACGCAAAAAATTTTGACAACCAGAATTCTGTCACAAATCCGTCACTAAACCTGATTTGTGAAGAAAATTTTTGTCACTATTTTTCTGTTTTCTTGTAGTGATAGAGCACACCGCCCACATATATATATATATATACACACACCCAAAACCAAAACTAAAAACAAAAAAAAATAAGACTAAAAAATAATAAGGAAAAAATAAAAAAATAAAAAAATAAGGATAATTGATAATAAGAAAAAGATAAAAATAGTGAAAATAAAAATAAAAAAGAAAGAAATGAAAAAAGAAGGAGAGAAAAAATAATGAATGGAAAAGGATAAAACAAAGAGGGGGCAAAAAAGAAAATAAAAAATAAAAAAAAGGGCATGGAGGAAAAAGGAAAGGGAAAAAGGTGCAAATACACCCTTAATGTTTTAGTGTAATCTCACACAAGCCCTTTATGTTTTTCGAGAAGCAAATACACTCTTCTCGTTTTGAAAACAACACGTTTAGGCCCCTTATATAAACGACATTAATTTTTTTTTTTTTTGTGTTAGAGCATCCACAACGGGTGCTATGAAGGGTGTCATGGATTGCATTACACGTCAGCCCATGATACCTTGCTCATTGTGGGCGTTTAAGCCTGGTGATGCGCGTCATAATCATGACGTGCAAAACAGGCTGATAGATGCATCCTTTTATAGTTTTTTTTTCTAAGTTTAACAAATTTCTATTTTTATTAAGAGAAAATTATGTATTTTAATTTAAAATAATTAAAATTAGTGTTTTTAATTTTATTATTTATATTTTTATTGAGAAAAAATTATGTGATGGAGTTAAGTTGATTAAATTAAATATTTTTAATTTTTTTATTAAAAATATGATGTAATTTTTGAAAATTAATAAAAAAATTTAAATTACTCAAATATTTTAATTAAATATATTTATATTATTTTAGAATAATATTTTTATTTTTATTGCAAGAATATTATAAATTTAATTATTTATTTTATGAAATATGTAAATGAATTATTAAAATAAATATGTGATTTGATTGTGGGTCCAGATTATTACAATTTTTTAGTGTAATCTATAATAAGAAAAACTATAATGAATGAGGGGATAATAAAGTAATGATATGGCATGTCCATTAATACACTCTATAAAATGTAAACCAATGTGGATGCTCTTAGTGGAGTCCACCGTGTCTAACATGTATAAAAGAAATATTAGATAAAGGTGCATTTTTGCAAAGTAAATTTGCCGTTAAAGAAAATTTATAAACATTTAAACACAATTTAAAAAAAATTTAACTTCTCATCTTATAAAAGTGTTAAAATACATTTTCTTTTAGATACTAGAACTAATGCTAATATGATATTTAAAAATATATATATATATATATAAATAATTTATTATGCAAATATTTTAAAGAAATTGTATAAATTCAATAAATTCTATTTTTTATAATTAAAACCTTTTTTTAAAAAAATAATCTCATCTTATATAAAATATATTTTGTTTAAATATTTTTAAATGAGATATCAACATTTTTTTAGAAAATCATCTCATCTTATATAAAAACATAAAGGGTTTGTGTAAAATTAGGGTCAAACATTAAGGGTGTATTTGCACTTTTTCCTAAAGGAAAGGTCCATTTTAGCAAAAAAAAAAGATGCATTTTAGTAAATAAGTCCAAAAATAGGACATTTTTGTTGTGAATTTCTCATCTATGTAATGTCTGTGAGGTCTTGGCCTCATGGACAAGTCTCTTTGAAGCCTAGTGGGAACTCGAGTTCGAGTCGCTTTCCAAACTGAGGCTTGAGTCCCCTCCTCTATTCTACTAAGTTAAAAAGAAGAAGAAAATCTGCATAATAATATAGAAAAGATTGTGTTTTTGCTAATAATATAACAAACATGGCTGGATTGGAAGTATATGGGTTATAACGAAAATGAGTTTGATTTCTGTTGCAGCTTTAGGATGAAATACTGAACTTAAAATAAAAACATATGACCCTTTAAAATCTCTATAGAATCATCAACATCAAACATATTAGACCAGCTGAGCTCAGCTTGAAAAAGTTTGCTAACCAAAGCGGGTCCCTCTTCTCTAATTTCATCCAATATTCTTAGATCCCTCTATGCTGTGAGCTAGCTCAGGAGCAAGCTTCAAACATATGAAAATCATTGCACGGCCCATCAAATGGAAGGGGAAACACACCAAAGTCCATCTACTGGTAAAAAAAATAAAATTTTGCATCTAGTTTAGAAATAAAAATAGACTGACAAGGCACAAGATTCCCATCACTAGAGTGACAATGACAAGCCAAGAAAGTTTGCTCACAGCTACTTGTATTGCAGCCACAAATGCCAGGGACATTAGCATAATAGTTGCTTCAAAAAAATGTTAGGCCAAAAACAAGTACTTTACAACTATAATGGCATCATTGTAGGATGTATAGAAGCAAGTGGAGCTATAAAAAGCTACTGTGTTGCAGATACTGAATACTCAAAATATATGATTATTTAACATGATTGTCGTTCCTTTGTGATGTGGACATAGAAGAGCAAACAATTCGATTCCTGGAAAAATACCAAAAATTGTAGCAATGGCAGTTTCGTAAATAACTGTAACTTTTGAGTTTCGAATTTCAATGATTCCAAAGGCCAGTTTGATTGGAAACAGACCAAAGATCAAGAGACACAAGCTTTGCTTGTGAGGCCTGTTGTTTTTAGGGAAAATTCTATCATTTAGGCCTTCAAAAAGGCAATTTTTGTGTTTTAGTTATTTTAGAATTCTTATTTCCTAGTTTTATTTGTTTTAGAATTCTTTTTCCTAATCGCTTTGGGATTATTTTAGGGTTTTCTATTTAAGACCTTGTATTTTTTTGTTTTGGACGTCAGATTAATATTAGAATTCAATTTCCCAAAATTCTTTGAATTTTGATGCCTATACCCTGAAATTGAGAATTGCAAGTTGTAGAAGATTAGTGATTAGTAGTCGTGCGTGATTCAACAATCATTAATAGTTATCATACATTCTTCCGCTACGTCCTTTATCTCTTCCATCAGAGCCGTTATACCCACCTGGAACTATGAATCCTGCAACAAATGTGTCTGTGGCTACAAGTGTTGCAACTGTTAACAAAGTGCTAACTTCATCTTTTACCCATTTAACTTTTTGTGGCTTGGAATTTTGGTCTTTTATCTTTCGATTGCTGTTTTGTTTACAACCATCTGAAAGAAGCGTAGTAGTTGTTAGACTAAGCATAAAATCAAAATTACCAAAAAAAATAATGTTACAATTAAAATGGATACACTATCAGAATCTGCAAAAACAATGCTATCTAGGGCAAAAATAGTTGGAGGAAAAAATACTTGTTGCATGCTTGGCTCTTTGAAAAAGGACTTGCCATTGTAATCAGAGAAAACATCTATAGGCGTTAACCCTTCTTTATTTAGAGGATTTAATTTCACCCTCTTATCCCATATCAAAGTAAGCACCACTTCAGAATGAGCGTACATTGCTGCCAAATGTAAAGGGGTATCTCCATTGTTGTCAGTTTCATTCAAAAGCTTCTCCATTATAGGATTTTTCAATATGTATCTCATAACATTATCTTTTCCCCATCTTGCTGCTAGATGGAGAATATTCTGACCTTTATCTGTAACCAAATCTACGGGATCATACCAAATTGTAAACAACTTCTTTACTACCTCTATGTGGCCTCTTTTGGATGCAATGTGAATAGGTAACAACCCTTCCTCATCCATTGCCAAGCAGGTACTTTCTATGTACTGGCCCCTTAATCGGAAGTCAACAACACCAAGATTGCCTTTAGATGCTGCCCAATGAAGATTGGTTCACCCTTTTCCATCTCTTGATTGAAGAACTTCTGGATCTCTAGTTGTAATTAACATCAACATATCTAGAAGGTGACAAAAGTAGAGTTAAGTAATGGATAAAATAAATTTTTACAAGGAACTTTTTCTCTTTTATTAAAAGAGGGGTCATATAATGTACAACAAAGAAAGATGCCTCTAAATTAAGAGAAGTGACCACTAGCCACTACTCACTCAATGGCTCTTACCAATGAGCTTTGGCTTGGTAGCATTCGGAGCCTAATGAACAAAAAATAGTGAGTAAAAGCATGTATACTTATTCTGCCTTCCATGATGGCAGTATGACCTAACATTTCTCCTTCTAGCCTATTAAGTGGACCAGATAGACCATCCAACAGTGACTTCAGAATTTCAATATCATGAATTTTTACAGCCATAAATATAGGAGACCAACCGTCATTATTCTGAAAATAACAAAGTTGTGGATATTCATCCTTAGTACTAAGGAAGGTAACTACATCATAATGTCTATTCATCACAGCCTCATGCAAAACTGTGTTCCCACGTTCATTTTTCTCCATCAGTAATTAACCATCATTTGTACTTACAAGAATTTTAACAATATTCTTCATACCACCTCTAGCAGGAACATGAAGAGCAGTTTCAACTTTGATATTCCTTTTATAGATAACCGAGGGATGATTATGGACAATATCTAGGCTTTAATAATACAAAAATAAAAGATTAAGAGTTTAATTGTATCAAAATAAACTTCAAGGAGATAACTGGTCTATAGTTGAGGATAGAATTGATTAAGTTTTTAATTTTTTTTGCCATATCAGCCACTCTTATGCTACATCAGCTCTAGCACAAACTCAATGTCGTTTGGATAGATTTGGAACAATTTGGAAAGTTGGACGAGCAAATTAATACAACTTTGGAATTAGGATGAAATTGATAATTGACCTATAGTTCAGGATATATTTGATTATTTTCCCTTTTGTTAATGAACTCTTTAGTTTTCGTGTGGGAGGGGATATCATAGGTGAGAAATTATATCATGAAACCGTTGTTCCATGTAATTCCCTAATGTGAAAAGACTAACGAGTCTAAAGTTAACACCTCTTATTATAAAAAAAATTAATTTTAACCTAAACTCTTTCATTAACGCCATTTACCTTACTTTCACAGTACACCATTTATCTTTGATTTCATAACAGATCGTCGGCTATAAATTCTCATTTATTCCCTAACATATATACGATTGAAAATTTGAATTATGCACACACACTTTATCTGTTTATTGCTCTTCCTTTCATAATTGATTAATGCATGGATTAGGACATATTTCATTTTATGATCCATATCTTGAAACTATATGGTCCAGTGGCCACAATGGCGTCTTCACTAAGGATTCAGATAAAATTTAAATTGCTTTTTATTAACTTGTTGCAGACATATCCTAATTCACGCATTAATCAATTATGAAAGGAAGAACAATAAATATGTATTAACTTATCAAGCTTTAGCCTGACAAGATGATTAAATTTTTTTTTGTCAAATTTTTTTTATTTGTTTCATACTGTTCGACCTTAAAAATAAGAGGAATCGACCAAAGCACCTTTTGAATATTTAAATGGGTTCATGTGAGCCCGATCACAATATCACAGAAGATCGTATGAAGGATGGTGACAGGGGCAAGAAACAGTTCCAAGTCCCTTCTAACATGTCTGATTTGGATCAAACAGGAGGTTGGCTTCACCGGGAAACCTTGATCACTGGGATCAAATAAATATAGACACTGGGTCTAAAGAGAGTAAAAGTGAACTGATAATATATTGAGAATTTTTGTAAAAAAAATGTGTCATCCCTTTTACAATGTATGAACCTTAGCTTTTATAAGCCTCCAAGCCCGACTATAAATGGAAACATAATTAAAAGGGGAAATTCCTAAATGAACTAAAGGAAACAAAATCAACAATAAAGACTTACCTAATCGGGCTAAAGGAAATAAAAATGATTGATACTTTCCTAATTCTACACAAGGTAAATAATCTTGAATCAAGGCAGAAAGGAGGCTTTCCAAAAATGGATTCCCAACCACTTTGTTTACATAAGCTAATTCTTCCAATGTCAGATGGGCTCTTTGTAAGCATGTTGGACGCGGCTATAGATTTGCTTCTTAGGCCATTTTGGGCTAGTACAAACAATGCCCTCCAGAATCAAGACTGAGGTCCAAGTTGTTGGGTTGATTCTATAACTTTATTGGGCCCAAATGGCCTTGTCAGGAGGTATTGAGCCCATAAGAGCCCTTGCTGTGAAATTTTCCTTTTGACCGCCTTGGTGAGGGCATTCTCATCAATCGTCGCATCTCTTCATATGACTAAAGTTATGCCTATAAAACAGGAGAGATCCCAATCATTTGCCTCACTTGCTATAGAAAACTCACTTTCTCTCTCCTCAGAGCTTCTCACTCTAGCCTTCAACACTCGAGCTCCCATCTTCTGAGGTCCCTCATTCAGGTATTCCTTCTACCTCTTTCCTTTTTCATTTTGTTCAATTGGTCTATCATACCTTCTAGTCGAACTCTTGCCCTCAGTTTCAAATCTTAATGGGAAAGTTAAAGAAAGTTGCATCCTCTCCAATCGATCAAAAGGCCGATGCTCTTACTCGCTTAGAACGGGCTTACAATATTGTGTAGGCATCCACCGTTACATCAGAGGTACTTTTTAGATATCCTAAGTGTCCTAGTAATATTATTTTAGGTACTGTAATTATCTAGGATGATAAGTGGGTAGACGAGATTATTTATGTTGCTAGAAAGAATGACCCTCCTAGGTTCAATCGGCCTAATAACATGTTACTATGGAATAAAAATATTTCGATTAGGTCCTGGCCGAACCCTTCGAAGGAATTTTTAGTCTGGCATGCCCGAATGGAAGCTGAATTTTCCCCAATATGGAAGGAAACAAGTATCTATAAAATGCTCCAATTTTCCAAAGCAGAGGTGCCAATAAACAAGCCATTGCTATCGGCCACGTCTCTTTTTTTATTTCGGTCCAGTAACGCTTTTATGTTTAGAGAAGGACTGATGACGATCACGTTGTTAGATCTAGCTGCCCTGTTCAGCCTTGAACCTTGTGGTGAGTAAATTAGCCCCAGACTTAAGGCTGATATAACTAAGTATAACATTTCATTAAAAAAGGAACATATAAGCTACAACCCTTTCATTATTATGAACATGAAGTCAACCCATGTCCCTGGTAAGGCCGAGTATATTGCCTTCCTGTTGTACTGGCTTTACCAATTCATAGGCTGCCCTAGCTCAATAAAGGTAACCAAAGAATTTCTTTCCTTAGTTGTAGCTCTAGCTGATGGACAAAAGCTAGTGCTTGGTCTTTTCGTCCTGAGTCAATTCTATAGAGGCATGCATCAATTAGTGCCCGATAAAGATAGAGATGACTTCAAATCGGGGCTTGGATAGATATGGATCGTTCAAATATGGTTTGCAGCATATTTTCACAATCTTAAGAATCGGCCACCAAAACTAGCTTTGGAGTCCGTAGGTTACTATGTCCCCTGGGTATCATCCTTCGAGTGCAAATACTCCTCATTTCAAGAGTTCTTCCATTTTCTATATAACCCTCAAGGCTGACAAGATACCTTTTACTACCTATTTATCCCCACAAGCTTTGGCCCTTCCTGGTTGTTGAAAGATTTCTTTGGCTGTAATCCTCAATCGGGCGTTGTATCGGCCTAGGAGAGCATTCCCATCTAGAGGGATCTTTTGTTTGGTCTTGACTTAGACCTATAAAATAACAAGTGTGGTGTCGAGACATATAATCCTCACTTAGTCGCTAGATAATTCAGGCTCACCCAATCTCTTCCATGTCTGATCCTGTATTCATGCAATTCCCTATTTTACCGCAGGTCCGTTTATGGGGAAGTAGAGTTCTATAAGAAGCTTGCAAAGGTTTACGAGGCCTTTAAAAAGAACTTACATCTATGCCCCTTATCTGTCAATCCCTGTAAAACACTGATGTTTACTGACTGTTGGGATGCTTTTTGTTTTAAACATTTTTTTTTATAGTTTGATAAAGTGATGAACATTCAACAATAGGAACTGACTGATGACCAAACTTCTTCTTCTTTGCAGGGTCAAACGAAGACGCGAGGTGAGTTCATTCGCGAAAAGACGCGCTATTAAGAGTTTTTATCATTGCAAGTACAATTATTGAGACCAAGATGGGATATGAAGGAGGGTGGAGCAAGTTAAGGCCGAATTGCTATGGGAACACCATCTCTGTAGTTATGCCACATATCTTCAAACTTGCACCAATTTTCCCGAGGTGACCGATTTAGACATTTGCTCATGCTCTTACGTTGATCGGTCACCAGAGCTTCCTACAGCTCCTTTTAGCATTGTTGGTCCTGCAGTTTCCAAACTCAGACCATGTAGTAAAGTAAGCTTTATTGGTAGCTTTGTTGGCGATCCCATTACGGTCCTTTGGGCAATTCGGCTATCCTTCTCCTATGCACATCCATTCATCAAACGATCAGGTAGTTGTTTTAGCTCATGAACTGATTCTTACCCTATGAATTTCTTTTTTAGAAGCCAAAGAAAAGACTATAGACATGCCCGATGATCAACCGAGGCCAAAGAAGGCTAAAACCCATTATAAAACTTCTAAGAAAAGCAACTCTAGATTGGCCTCAAAAGTTGTCAAGACACCCGAGGTCCAAGATCTCACTGCCTCTCCCAGCAAAGTCCCGGTCCTGATACCGTTAGAGTCTTCTAAGAAGGTTGACAAATCTACTCCTCCTGCTGCTGCCACAATAATGGAAGGTTCTTTGAAACCTTTACTTAAGGGATCTCCAATTACAAGTCCGATTGGATCGGCCTCTCTACCACCTGATCCCTCAATGGCTACACTGTTAGATCAGGTACTTGAATTTGCCTTATGGTTATCAACTTTTATTTTATTTTATTTTTTACTTTCCAATGAACAGGGCTTATTGTTTACTCTCTTCTATGAGATAGAGGTCTGCCTAAACAATTCAGATGCTAGAGGTGAGGTGGAAAGAGACCATTCTCTATCTGACCAAGAAGAGGCCGATTGGATGGATGTGGTGGTCAATTTGGAAGATTTAGTATCTAAGGAGGTCAAGTGAAAGCTCAAAGACTTAGTGAATATTTTTGAGGGTCCTACTCACTTCTTCTTTGATGATAGCAACCATGATCGGGCTGCTAGACTGTTGGGATACCTTCATGAGAATGCTCAAAAGTGCCTAGAAATAACAGTCTGCTAGAAATCCATTATTGACAATCTTCATGGGAGTTTGCCCACCCTCATTTCTAACTATCGTGAAGCTGATATATTTATCTTTAATTTTTGCTTTGGCCATCTTTTGTTTCGTGCATGCCTTTAATGTTAAACAAACAAATATTGTAGTCGTCGCATTAGTCATGTAAACCGAAAAACATAATCGGTCTTAAACTTTATTTCATAACTTATCAGCCTTAGTCATAGTATTTAGGCCAAATAACTGTTATCATAAATTGAAAGAGAATAACAAAGTTTAATAAAAAAAATAAGAAAAAAAGGCATAAAAGATGTAATCGGCCTTAATAACAATAGAATACATCCAAGTACCTAATCAATTTTATCAAATTATGACCGATCTATTCCATCCTACATGGATGGATAGTAAGCTTTCAAATATTTGCAGTTAATTGATCTGAGATGAGGTGAACCATCGTTATCGGCAAAAAGATAGGCACCACCCTTTAGTATTCTGGCAACCACGAATGGCCCTTCCCAATTTGGATTCCATTTCCCAAGCGATCGGTCTTTATGTTCGATAGGTAATACGAGTTTCCAGACAAGGTCTCCCTCTTTGAAATACTTGTATTTTACTCTTTTGTTATAAGCCCGTTTGACCTTTCTCTTTTGCACTATTATTCGGTCATACGCCAGAAGTCTTTCCTCATCTAGCTGATTGAGTTGTAGCATGCTTTTTGCGTATTTCGAAGGTGATATCCCAGAATGGACTTGCCTTCTTAGCGATGCAATTGTTAATTCCATCTGCAATATGGCTTCATAACCATACACTAGTTTGAAGGGAGAGTGTAAGCACCCAATTTCAGGATGACTAGAGTGTGGATGTGGCAGAGGACCCAATGATGAATACTAACTGTGACATTAGATTTATTGGATCTGATTTATTGGTTTTGAACTAAATTGTAAATTATTTTCTAGAACCTATTTTTAATTTTTTAATTTAATTTTAAAAAATCAAAAAATCAAAAAAATTGTGATCGGAATTACATAATTCTGATCTGAATTATACAAATTCTATCAAAACTATGCAAATTCTAATTGAAATTCTATAATTTCGATTGGAATTACATAATTTTGATTGGCATTATACGTTTTCCAATTTTTTATTTTTTTTTATTTTTTTAATTTTAATTGGTTGTTATTTTAGATAAATATATTGATAAATTTGTTTGTTTAGATAAATAATAAAAAATAAATAGATTTTTTTTTATTTTTATCCTGTAACCAATATAGGGTTACATGTTATTTTTTTTTATAAATACGTCATTTTCTATTTTAGAAAGGGGGAGGCTCTTAGGGTTTTATTCTTTTCCTCTGCCTTTTTTAGATTTTAGCCATCAGCCAAAAGACACCCACTCTGCTTGATTATTTACGTTCTTTTTTTAGTCTTTGACTGATAATCATATCCAAATAAATCAAAAATCACAGACAAATACAACAAAAGCTACAGGCTTCCATCAATGGTGATCACCTTCTGAGGGGCAATAAATAATGCATCCTATTCTCAAATCTTCATCTCCTTCTTCTTTTATTTTGATTTTGATTTTATTTTTGATTTGATTTTTTTATTATTTTTCAATCATTCATAAACTAATTTTTATTTGTTTATTTTTTCTATTTTAATGATGGTAGGAGTACCCTAAACTGTGGAGTGATTTGACCTATGGAGAACCCATGAAGATCCATGGAATGTCATGGATCAAATTCTCTATTTTAACATAGATTTTAGATTTTAATTCATTTTTTACTATTTTATGTTATTTTATTTATTTGGCTTTATGGGTTGTATTTAATTTAATTTTTTTAATTTGTACGTAGGAGTTGTAATAGCCCTAATAATGGGAATAGTGAAATCTTGTGTGTGTGGCATGTGTTTTTATTTTAATTAATTGTTTAGTAAATTAGGGTTTCATTTGGTAAATTCAATTAAAATTAATATAGATTTTAATTAGGGTTTCATATAAAATTGGTTAGAATTAGGAAAACATGTTTTATTTTATTTTATTTCTTTTTATCTATTTTGTTCGTTTGTTTATTATTTTTTTAGTTCCTTTTGTTTGTAGTTTAATTGGATTAGACTTTTAAGGCCCATGATAATTTAAGTTAATTAGCCCAATTAATTAGATTTAGGTCCATTTAATTAATTAATAGGTCCATTAGGTTTCTAGGATCACTTGGTAAAAACCTAATTAAAACTAATGGTGGCTTTAGATTAATTTAAGTTGTAAAAACCTAATTAAAACTAATGATGGCTTTAGATTAATTTAAATTGTAAAATCCTAATTAAAACTAATGGTGGCTTTAGATTAATTTAAGTTGCATGTAAATTGAATTAGGGTTAGAAATCACAGTATGTATATTTTATTTGTTATTTGTTTTACTTTTATTGTTTGGACTTGTTTGTTTTTTTTTTTTTTTTGGGCCCCAAGCCCACAGTAGATTTTAACTCACTTAATTAATAGGTTACCAAGTCCATGTTAGGTTTTAACTCACTTAATTAATAGGTTATTAAAATGGTTTCAAGTTTTAATTAATTTTTAAAATTAATTTAGGCCCATTAGGTTAATTTAGATTTAGGCCCACCTTTTTAGTTAATTTAAAATTAACTTTAGACTTAGTCCAGACCATTTAAAGCATTTCTTTTAAAATAAATATAGATTTAGGATCACCTCATTCTATTTAAAATTAATTAGAACTAAGCCCACTCAAATTATCCAATTAAATTACCATAAAATTAGTAGATTTAAACCCACTTTTCTCATAATAAAATAAATAGACTTAAGGTCATTAAATTAAAATGTAAGCCTACCTTTAGTTTCCATTTCATTTGTAAATAAAATATGTAGAATTAGCTAACTTTAATTAAAATCAATATAGATTAGACTAATTTAGGGACGTTGCGCCTTATGGATGTATTTTTTTATGTGTTTTTTCATGGACAGGTTGCCTTAGGGTTAGATGGATGATTAATTAGGGTTTAATGAAATTGCATGTAATTAGAGAATAAGATAGTAATTCATAAACTAATTCTAAATGAACACAAGACTAAAAGAAGTTGGTATTCCGTTCCAAGAATTTTTTGGTTGTTGTGCTAACTTTCTTTTAGAGAATCGAGTTATCACCACTTTCTATTTGTCCCAGTTATTACCCTGGGTGGTGACTTCTCTTCTTCATGCTATGTCTTTATGATATAGTAGTGTGTTCCTTAGAGCCCTGAGCTCAAACAGTGTTGCGGTTGCTAAAATCTTGGACGCTTGCTAACCCTGTCGTTTACAGTGGCGACTCCACTGGGGATAAGAGATAGTGATTCTACTTGTGTTCTTTAGAATTATTTTATTAATTGTTATTTTATTCTTGCATTCATTTTTGCATGTCCCTATTAAACTGATGGCTTTTTTTATAGTCCCTTGATTCCACTAGTTTCATGGGATTGTAGATTGGCTAACCATCACTCTTAGCCTTAACTTGGTTCAAGAGAGATTACCGAGCTCATCTGACCAGAGTCTATAACCCAAGCCCTAAAGGGGGTAGCCTTCTCTCGAGTTTGCAAAGGATGTCGGGCCCCTCTGACCTTGGCCTGTATCTCAAGTCTTAAAGAAGAGCATCTTGCTAAGGGGACCTTAACTTTTCCACCAGAATAAGCACACGTAGTGGCCTAGTAACTTCCCCTAGGATTACCTAAAGTGCTTATATATGTTTCCATGAGGTATTTCTATCTATAAAAGCCCAAGCCCATACTTTAGAATCCATTTAGGCTAATAAAGATTAGGCTAAGCTTTTATATCTAGAAATGTTGTTTCTATGCTTTACTGCTTTGAGAGATTTGGCATGCACATCGGTTCTTGATATCCCCTATTGATATTAAGGCCAAGACCAAAAATCCTAGGATAAGAGACTCACCATTGAGTACGTGTGCAGGAGAAATAAGGTTGGAAGGATGTATGTTGTACATTTGACTTGCTACTTGACTTGATTTGTTACTTGCTACTTGTTGCATAGCATGTGCATCATGCATACATGCATATATATAGTTCATGCATCATACTAATACTTTATTCTACAGCCATAATAGATTCATTCAGGTCTTCCTGCGTTTGGGAACATAAAAGTGGCAGATTAGTGAGAACCGATTCGAGTCCACAATCCATAGCCAAGGAGATTCTTAAAAGTTTGGAAAAAAGTCATATCAACCCACTTTACCTAGAAGCTACATAAGCTCCAACTAGTCAAGCAGAAGAAATGGAACCAGAACAAAAAGGAAATTGGACTTTGGAAGACATCAAAGGAGCATTGATGGATGACATGAGAGCCATGATGCAAGATGAACTGAGACAAGCCTTAGTTGGATTACTGTACCACCCTCAGCTACAATAATGATCAACTCAAGAATTAGCAAAGAGGAATCTCCTTATGCCTCTAAGAATGAAAAGAAGAGTAAGAAGCTCACAGCTTTGCCAAAGGGGTGATCAAAGAAGTCACTGAGGAAATGCAAGACTAGTTATTATATCTGCCACCTGAAGAAGAGCTATTATGAGACTTAGCGCCCTTAGCATCTAGTTAAAATAATCTTCTTATTTTAGTGATCGATGATATGAATTTTGATTTGGCTTACTTATGTAATGTGTATCCTGATGGTACTATGCATTATAATATTGATCACATATGCATGTTTGATATAAATTCAATTTAATTAGGTTCATTCATTATGGGCACAAATGAAAATTCAAAGAATATTCATGTATCATATGATGTAACTCCTGAAGAGTGGAAAAATTGAGAGAAAAAAAAGAAAAAAAGAAAAAACTAGGGTAGTATTTGCTTGATCTTATAAAGATATGCAAGGGCCAAAAATAAAAGAATTGTGGAACACTTCATTCCCATTTGTTCCAAAAGTAAGGTCAGTTGAGCATAAACTTTCATGACTTAAACCGAAATGAGTAGGAAAGAATGATACAGCTAATTGCGTTGCATGGACACTGGGGGCAAAAATAGTTGATCAAATTTATAAAGAAAACTCTTATCTACCATTCCAGGCAAAGGTAATAGCTTTATTACAGAAATCTAGGATCGACATCACAAGTCTCCATTATACTAACCTCAGGTAAGCAAGCAGAGCAATTGAAGTAACTAATGAGAATGTCATGAAAATCCTTCTAAAGATCAGAATAAGCATCTTCCATTTGCTTTATAGAGATATTAGACCAGTGCTTCAGCAGATGAAATACCATTTTTGCTTATGTATGGAAGTGAAACAACAATGCTACCTATAGAAAATTAAGTCTTTAAAAAGAAGAGATGTTTCATTCCACACTCAAGAGAATTAATGAAGGATAATTAGGACATTCAATAAGAAAGTCGAGCTTGAAAAAGTGAAGGTTTGAGATGTAGTTTTAAAAAAAGCAAAAGGTTATGGTGTTAGATCCAAGAGTAAAATTCAGGCTAAACTAGAAAAACCTCTATTTGGTGAGACAAATTCTACCAAGGGTGCTGCAATGGTATCACATCTAGAAGGGAATGAGTTTACAGGGCCCATCAATTCAGATTATCTCAAGAAATACTACCTTTAAAAAAGTGAATAAAAAATGAAAAATGAAAAATGAAAATAAAGAAATACAAGTCTGCTGGCTAGAAAACCTAAAAGGGCTAGTCAGATAGAAATTAGGACATTCCTGCTGTCTAGAAAACCAGCAAAGGGCTGACAGGCAAAAATTATGGAAAATAAAGAAGAGGATCCCGTTGATCAGAAAACCCATAAAGCTCTAGTTAGGCAAAAATTAGGGAAATAAAAGTAAGATATAAATATTCAGTTAGAAAATCCGAAAGGACAAGCTAATAACAGGAGTTATGTCTTGTGATGCAATGAATGTGCTCATTTTCGTCCAAATTAATGAATAAAGTTGAATTTGAAATTTTTTTTCAAATATTTCATATTCCTCCTTATTACACTGCATAAGTATCTGATTGGAAAGATAAAACATAATGAAAGCTAAAAATCAGAGTTATGAGATCATTATTTTACTTGAATTTTCTCTTCATGTCATCCCTTTGTGATTTTGCTTGATTATAACTGATTGGGTTGATAAGTCAAAGGATCAATAAAAGTAGAGAGCTAATTGAGCTTCCTCTGCAACCAAAATCTAAAAAAAGAGAAAAAAATAGAAGAAGGAAAAATTTGATCCCGCTAAGTCAAAAACCCATAAGGGCAGCTTAGGCAAAAGTTAAGGCGAGCCTGCTAAGTTGAAAACCCACAAGGGTGACTTAAGAAAAAGTTAAGGCAAGCCTGCTAAGTTGAAAACTCAAAAGGGCAACTTAGGCAAAAATAAAGGCATAAAAAAGTAAAATTGTAAAAGAAAAAGAAAAGAGAAACTAGAAAAAACAAAGAAAAAGAATAAAAGATATTGGTTGCATACATGAAGAAAAAGAAGAATTTCAAAGTATCATTTCTCTGAATAAAAAGAAGAATGCTAAGAAAGCATTGATGAATTCAGTCAGAATAAAAGCCATGTGTTTGGCTCTACTGTCCAAGAAAATTGATGATTTTACTGTCATAATCTCTATTAGAAATCGGGGGGCAATTTAGGGCAAAATAGTAATTCTGTATTCGAAGACTAAATATGGAACACTGAAGCATGAGAATCAGGAAAAGAATTTTGGAGGCAGAAAGAAATAAACAACAAGAGCAATAATAAAAAAGGTTCAACAATCAATCATAAGCTTTAGTGTTAGGCCGTGAACTCCACCAGTTACCCTGATCATATGTCCGTTAAACTGTATCAGAAGCTCTAGCATCAGAAGTATCAATATCAAAGCATCCAAAGCTAAAATCTACAAGCTATTGATGAAGTACCTCATTCTCACGCTTTAAAGACCTATTAGGATCATGCATATCATGTCTATAGCATGCATACACTTGCATACATTATTGTGAAAATACTTGCTTAGCATAATAAAAGTCTTTGTATAAATATTCTGCTACTAACATTCAAAATTAGTATTGTAAAAGTGCATGAAAGTAGCCAGAGTATTCATATATGAAGCATCTGAAGGAGTGAAAGTAGGAGAAGTGATGATATCAAGATGAACTTGATGTTCAACAGGACTCTGAAAGGGAAGATCCCAATAAATTATAGATCAATCCAACAAGGAGATAGATTTGATGATAACACCTGTTGAAGCCACATCTTGGATAACCTCAAGGAGGATGGATAAGAGTCTCAGGTTCCTCAGACTCAACATTCATCTCCAAAGCCTCACCTGGAGCATCATCTAGAATATCACTTGGAGCTTCAAAAAGAGGAGAACCTACTCCCACAAATTATGAAATTAACAATATGATAAAGAGTGATGATAAGTGTACCTCAGATGGATCAACAAGAATCTACTCCCAGAGATGGTCTTAAAAAAATCCTCTAGAGAAATACCTCTCTCAACTCCTGACCAATCAAAGCAGAACTCCACAACATCAAGGCCAATATAGGGTATAGAGTGCAATGATAAGAAGGTCCAACATAATAACATTGGAGTCACCAACCCAGAAAAGGGAAGAATGCACTTGAAACTTATAACAAATGCACTCTGAAACTTCTTTGATCATAAAATAAGGCCTCTAACTCCTAAACATTTTTTTGTAGGGAATGTCAGGAAGAGAAATGATCTTCTTTGTCATAGCATCAATGGGAATGACAAAAATAAACCCAACCCTAAGCCATGACCTCAATGACAGAGTATCAAAACCCTTATGATCAAAGACATCATTACCACAACCAAAAAAGGAAGAGTGCAAAATAACAAAGTCACATTCTAATAAAATTTCTTTGCATGCAAATATATTAAACTAACTTATGATATTTTATGCAGGGAAAGAAGAACAGGAAAGAACCAGCATGATAGTAAGAATAAGCAAGAAGGTAAATACCAATCACTCATCAAAATATCACCCGTGTGATAAACATCCTGATGAGTGTTCAAGGGAAGTAATAAAAATCTATCCCTTTAGTTTCTGTTACATCCTTAAAAAAAATAAAAAATAAAAATGATAAAAGAAAAAAAGAAAATTTTCAAAAATTTAAAGTAAATTCATCCATTTCATGAGATCATGTGCAAAAAACTTATCTCATGAACTTTGATCTTAAAGGCTCTCTTTTATTAGCCTTGCAGAGTTCGGATGTCCAGTTGATGATTTTATGCTGAGATTTTCTAAACTCTAATCAATCTAACGCTTGCTTTACACCTGAATGAAGGGAAGAATATGCAAAAATAAAATCTGTGGACTTACAATATAAATTGCTTGAATTTTAGAGTATCATTTCAGTTTTTGAACAATAAATGTGCATCCAATCTACTCCAATGCTTGAAATGAGTATAAGTACAAAATCCCTTGACAGTATCCACACCGTGTAATACAAGAAAGGTGAGGGAATACTAAAAGGAGAATCAAAATAAGAGCAAGCATTTATAATCTACTCCAATACTAAAAAATGTGTAAGAGTATTTGAAAATGCCTTAGAGGGGGGGTGAATAGGGCTATCAAACAAAAATCAAAACTTAAAAACAAATAAGCAAAAATGAAAGAATGTTGAGAAAGAAGAATGATGAACACAAGTATTTAAGGAGTTCGGATTCTTAACAATCCTACGTCTCCACCTAACTTGTCCCCAAGTTAAGATTTTGAATCACCATAATCTATTCCCTTAGATTGATTTTTACAACTTGAGTTTTAGGCTCAACTCAAACCTTACAACTTAAGTTTTCAAGGCTCATGCAAAAACTGATTCACAAGTGTTTTCAAGGCTTACACTAAAACCAAATTCCCAAGTGTTTTAATGGCTAAACACTTAAACCAATTCCTTTAGAATACAACCTCACTTCCCTTCTCTTTAACCCAAAAAAATAGAAGAATAAGAATTTCTATTCTAACACTCACCAAACTCTCACAAGAGTTTATCAAATACAAGAATGAATTAAAGAGAATTTTGAGCTTTAATTGAATGTTTGAGAATGTATATGTAAGTAATAAGTTTCTTAACCTCTAAATGATCTTTAGAGGTTGTATTTACAGTTCAAAAATCCAATTATAGTTGTTAGAAACAATAATTTTGTTTCCAATAAATTCAAACTTCATTTGGATGAAATTTGGACTTTTACCTGCAAAAACACTGGTCTGCTATAGCTGTTATATTTGAAGACAACCTTGATCCTAGTCATGAATGACCTGATCCTGGTCAGGATCACGCTTGACTCGATCGGGACACTGGTCGGGGATATGTTCTGGATAAAATCTTCAATTTGATGCAATTTTGGTCCTGGTCGGGACTTGCATGGCCCCAGTCGGGATCATGACTTTTTGACATTGAAGGAGATCGAATCAGCCTTATGTTCCTTCATTAAAGTTTTATTTATTGGTCTTAGCTTTTCATATCAAATTGAATCACTTAAATTGGATATCTTTAGCTCAAGATATTGTTGAAATAATAAGAGCTGCTCATGTTGTAATGAAAACTTTATATGCTTATTTTAACTAAAGATTTCCAGACCAAATGAATTCAAATTTTGACAAGTAAGATCAATTTGGAAAGCTTGTGATGTCTACTTCAAATGTTAAGAAGACAACTTTCTCATTTAAAAAGTCTAAGACTTCCAAAATCTTCCTGGAATCCCAAAGGTTGATTTAGCCCAAAAGCATGCTTAGCTTCATTTTGATTTCCATTATAGTATTAACTTATACACACTTAAACATATATGTTAAATGCTCAAAATCAAGTTTGGTAAGATCAAAATCAAGATTGATTATTGCTAAGGTCAACCATCTCCCCCTTTTTGATTTTGACAAACTTATTTTGAGTTTGAGAGAATAACATAAAGTAAAGTGTGTGATAATTTGAATTAATATTACTCCTCCTAAAATTATGCATATTATAAAAATAATAACTATAAGGAGTAAGAATATTCAAATAAATAACGTTAAATGAGAAAAATATATTTTCTTATTTCTCCCCTTTTTGGCATGATAAGAAATATAAATTTAAAAATTATCTTCTTTAGATAATAAAAATTTGATAAAATATTTAAGAAGCATAAACATGGTAGAAGAAAAATTTTACTAAGATAATGCATCACAAAATAGTACATATCATATTATCATATAAAGCTTAGTTCTGATGGAAACAAAAAAACGAAGAACTAAAACAATGAAAATCATGAAAGTTCAACTTAAAATTTTTTTTTCCCCTTTTGTAAAAGACTAAAAGAAATTATGCAAGTAAGCAAAACAAGGTCTTTTGCTTGGGGAAAAATATGATAACATGATGATTGACATATAAGTAGCCACACTTACAATGCATGTAACAAATAGCAAGGAAATAAACAATAATAAATGATAATAAAGAATTAAGCAAACTCAAAATTTTCTCCCCCTTTGTCAAAATGCAAAAAAAAAATAAAAATAAATAATAATTTAATGAAAATAAAATTGCATTAATTAAAGAGAAAGTTACAATGATATTTAAGAAATACCAATTGTAAACAAGACATAAACTAAAATAACAAGGACATAATTAAAAACTAACATGTCATAGTAGCATAAACGGAAAATATACTAAAAATAAACCAAAAATAGCCTTGTTTCTCATATAGATAGTGGACGTCATGTTAAAGATGTGCAATGTGACTGTCCACTTGATCAAAACGCTCATTGAATTTCTTTTCCATTAAGCTCATCCTATCAAACAAGTGCCCAACCCATTGTGGTTCTTCTTCATAGGCTTGAGCTCCTTGAGAAGTTCCCTCTTGTCTTGATCTATTTCTTTGTGCTTGAGCTTGAGTCTCTTATTCTTTTTCATGAGGTTAAAACTCATCAATTTCTTGAAAAAGAGCATTTATGTGTTCAACTTCACCAATATCATGCTTCCAAACTCAAGTATTATGAATAGAGGTGAATTGGTTGGAGTTTCTAATGAAAATTTCATCAAGAGGAATATGAGCAGTAGGATGTAGAAGATCAAGGTCAATGTTGAAAAACTTAGCTAATTTAGTAACAATCCCACTAACACAAATAGCACCGGTGGCACTATCACTAATTAGCCATAATTGCCATTAAACAAAGCATCATAAGGCAATGAACTCTTTGTGGACCATACAATAAAGAATGAAGAGGTCATCTAGAGAAAGTGCTTCATTGGGCATGGCTCTACCATTAATGGAATAGGTGAGAAAGCGATGAGCATACCATAAGGCTTTGGATTTGATGTGAGAGGCTTTGGTATGGCTGGCGGAGAAGTTTAGT
>CATIWM010236971.1:0-14407 GCA_949671775.1 Mallotus repandus
AATACTAAGAGGAGAATTGAAATAAGAGCAAATATTTCTAATCTACTCCAATGCTAAAAAAAGAGTAAGAGTATCAACGTGAATCTTCTGGCGGTATCAACGTTGAGTAATATCAGAAAGGTGGGGGAATACTAAAAGAGGACCACATTAAAAGCTGCTCTATTTACTCCAATGCTCTAAACAGAGTATGAGTATCCAAAGGACCTTTCCGACGATATCCATGCTGAGTAATATCAGAAAGGCAGGGGAATACTCGGATAAGGAAGAAAGCATATCAATAACTTAAAGACTGTTTTGATCCTCAAAATTTGATCTATTTATGCTCAATGTCCATAAATTTTGTCTAGTAAGTTATCCCTGAATTTATGTGTGATAATTAGCTCTTCACTTGGTAAATAATACACTCTCAGCATAAGGTGGTTAATGATACCTCTAACTTTGCGAATGAAAAATAAATGATAGTCATAAAAATAAAAATTAGTGAGATATGTTGAAGGCATTATCTTATGATAAATGATGAATTTGCTTAAATGCACTTTTGTATAATCGTCATGCTAAAACTGGCCTTAACAAGTTTTTAAATGTAGAATGTGTCATCAGTACACTCAGTATGTGTTATTAGTACTGACATTATCAAGTCAAATCAAGGTCATCGGGCAATAAAGGCAGCTGATCAAAGTCAATCAGCCGAGAAATTCAAAGCCATTAGTCAGCGCTAACACAAAATTCCAGTCAAATGTGAAATTCAAAAGGTGATGTCTGCATCTTGCACACACTGCATTCACTCTATTATATGCTACATGGTAGCTATAACATGAATTTGAAGTTCATTTCATTATGTGTTACACAGTAGTTGTAATAACATTTTGAATTCACTTTAAGCTAGACACTACATAGTAGTTATAGCATAAGTTGCTAGACGCTCCACATGACCTATAGCACCTTTCACACACTCTTTTGCTAGATGTTCCATAGGAACTATAACACATTTTCAAATCATAAGTTCACTAGACGTTCCACAGGAACTATAGTGCAATTAACTAGATGTTCCATAGGGAATATAGTTAATTTCTTCAATTTGTTTCACTAGATGTCCCATAGGGAATATAGTGCAATCAGCTAGACACTACACAGTAGTGATAGCATCACAGTTAGACGTCCCATATGAAATATAGTTGTTGTCAATTCAACACTATACGACTGAGTGTAGTGTATTTTCAAATCAACACTATACGACTGAGTATAGTGTATCATCAAATCAACACTATACGACCGAGTATAGTGTCTTTTCAAATCAATACTATACGAGCAAGTATAGTGTATTTCAACACTATACGTCCGAGTATAGTGTATTTCCAATCAGCACTATACGACCAAGTGTAGTGCATTCTCAAATCAACACTATACGCCCGAGTGTAGTGTATCATCAAATCAACACTATACGACCGAGTATAGTGTATTTCAACACTATACGACCGAGGGTAGTGTACTTTCAA
Organism: Mallotus repandus; assembly: GCA_949671775.1. NCBI lineage: Eukaryota > Viridiplantae > Streptophyta > Magnoliopsida > Malpighiales > Euphorbiaceae > Mallotus > Mallotus repandus. Next base: position 1,497 of record CATIWM010236971.1, read on the forward strand.
TCAACACTATACGACCGAGTATAGTGTATCATCAAGTCAACACTATACGATCAAGTATAGTGTATCTCAACACTATATGACCGAGTATAATGTATCTCAACACTATACGACCGAGTATAATGTACTTTCCAAATCAGTGTATCTCAACACTATACGACCGAGTATAGTGTACTTTCTAAATCAACACTATATGACCGAGTATAGTATACTTTTCAAATCAACACTATAGAACCGAGTATAGTGTATCTTAACACTATACGACCGAGTATAGTGTACTTTTCAAATCAATACTATACGACCGAGTATAGTGTATTTCAACACTATACGTTCAAGTATAGTGTATTTTTAAATCAACACTATACGATCTAGTATAGTGTATCTAAAAATTATACGTCCGAGTATAATGTACTTTCTAAATCAACACTATACGACCTAGTATAATGTATTTTCAAATCAACACTATACGACCGAGTATAGTGTCTTGTCAAATCAACACTATACGTCAGAGTATAGTGTATTTTTAATATTTTTTCACTAGATATCTCATGGAGAGCATAATGAAATTTGCTAAATGCTATATAGTGGTTTTAGCATTTGGCTTGGTGTTGCATGGCAACATAAGCATTCATCGTGAACCAGCGATCATTTCCAGGCAAAAGCCTTAAGGTGCACAGGTAAGTATCCTAACTCCTTACCTTTGAAATTGTGTGCTTATTTGCTTTGCCGCAATTCTTCAAGCAAACAGCGGCAAAAGGGGGCAATTGAAAGCACCCAATTTCAGGATGAATAGAGCATGGAAGCGATAGATGACCCGATGATAAAAATTGACTGTAAAATTAGGTTTATTGGATTTGATTTATTGGTTTTGAACTAAATTGTAATTTATTTTTAAATTTTATTTATTTATTTAATATATATATATAATTATTTTTTAATAAATTTAAAAAAATCAAAAAATAAAAAAAGAGATAAAAAATAAAAAATTAAAAAAAAAGGTTTTGGTCGAATGGGCCAATGGCCCATTCAATTTGAAAATTAAAGATGGCCATATGGCCATCATCTATCACTTAATTGCTTTGCTATTTTCGACCGGAAATAGCTTATTTCCGGTCGGAAATAGGCTTTCCATAAATTTTTTTTACAAATTTTTTTATTTATATTTATTTATTATTTATCATTAGATTTTGCTTAGGTTATTTTGATATGTATTTTTGTTTTATTAGATAAATGTGTGGATAAAATTTATTTTTTTAGATAAATAATAAAAATAATTTATTTTATTTGATTTTTATCCTATAATCATATTAGGGTTACAGGATGATGTTTTTATAAATACGTAATTTTCTTTTCACGTAGAGGTGGCTAGGGTTTTTTATTTTCTTCTCTCCCTACTTTTCTGATTCTTAGCCGTCAACTAAAATACATCCATTTTTCTTTAATTTCACGTACCTTTTTTTTTCAAGTTCTAGCCGTGACTCAGATCCAAATAAATCAAAATCATAGACAAACACAACAAAAGTCACAGACTTTCATCAATGGTGATCACCTTCTAAGGAAAATCAAGACTGCATCAATCAAATTAGTTTGTTTCTACTCCTTTCTCTTCTTATTTTATTTGATTATTTTTATTCTATTTAATTTTGATTTGATCTGATTTAATTTTTTTTTTATCTTTTTAGTTACTAATCCTTAGTTATTTTTTGTGTTTGTGATTATAGATGGGGTGATTTGAATCCATTGTGGAGAACAAAATCTATGAAGATCCATGAAATGTCATTGATTAACTTTTGTATTTGAACGTAGTTTTAGGATTTTTTTATTCATTCATTTTGTAATTTTATTTTATATTTTATTTTTTTAGGGTTGTAATTAATTTTAATTTTTGTTATCAGTAGATCATTGTAATAGCCCTAATAGTGGGAATATTGAAATTATGTGTGTGGCATGTGTTTTTATTTTAATTTATTGGCTAGTAAATTAAGGTTTCATTTGGTAAATTCAACCCCTCTAATGGATTGAAAGTTTAAAATCCAAATTTCGTTATAAAAGCAAATTACGTGGATTATGGCCCCACATCTCCATCAAAATTTCTATTATTTTATAAAATATTGCTTCATAATTTAATAAAATAAAGATAAAATAATTTCTTTATTTGACCAAAAGTCTTTTATATCTCAAACCCATCCAACTTTTTTTTTCTTGTTCTAAATGAATCCACCGAGCTCTCAAATGAATATTGCTTCTCTATACCAACCATCTTATTCTTTTTGCTTTTTAATTTTTCTTTGGTCATGGAACCAGTGAATGAAGAATCATCAACTTAGCCAACAAGTAAAAAAGCTTCAAATAAGGAAGCGCCCAAACAGGAGAAGCAACACTGACGTGAAAAAGCAGCCACCTTAGATGCCGCTGTAGCATCTTTACTCTCAATGGAGAACGAAGACGATCCATTATCTCCAAATGATGGTAACATACCTCTGGCCAAGCTTCGTCTCAGAAAGTAGTAGATCTTAACGAGTGGACTAAAATCAGTGACTTAAATGCAAAATTGATAGATATGGAAGTTTTGATTAGAGGAAGAGCACATATTAAGAGATCGGTTGGGAAAAAATATAGCATTTCTGGTGGTGAGACAGAAAGGCTTCACTATTCAATGTGTGGTTACCATCCAGGCTGATCTAGTTAGCCACTAGATGGTGAAGTTTGTGGCAGGTTTGAGCCGCGAGTCCAATGTTGATGTCTGAGGTGTTGTTTCTGTGCTGCTATCATTTCTATGCAAATGTTACTACTAGTTGTTTAGCTGAAATAAATTGATAAAGAGTGATTGTCTCTTCTACGATTGTGAATGAATTTTGATTAATTAAACTTTTAAAAGGAATAATTTTAATGAATTACACAACCCTTACGTGCATAACATGCTAGCAAAACACTGTAAGCAATAACATCTGGTTAAGACAACTTATCAAACACCTTATGAGCATCCTTTACCCTGTTGCATTTAAGACATGTAGAAAATTGCCCACACATTATGATAAATATGTGTCTTAGCGGGAATATTGTACCTAAAAATGATAACATCTTCCGCGGATTCTCTTGGGACTAAAACTAGCACTGGAGGATGTAATCTGAATATTTCTTTGATACAAGCTTTCATATAGTGTAGCTGAGCACAACTCTTCTCTCTCTAACAACACTTCAAATTTTTGCTTGTGCTTTTTTTATGATTCTAGGATTCATGATCAACTTTGTCACTGCCCAATTAAGGGTTATGAAATTTGTATTAGTTCTTACAGCAAACATGTCCTGAAACAACTTAACGAGTATGATCAGTAATTTGCTAGTGAACTAAAGTTGAGCGAATTAAGAAGTCTTCCAACTTACAGAGTGTTGCATCTTTAACTTACCAGAAGCGAATCAAGAAGTCTCCGCATCACACCACCAATCTCTCGGGGCTCGAGCAATAACATCCTTTATCCTATTGCATTTAAGATACATGTGCGCACTTTATTTTTTTGTACTTTGGAGCAAAGCATCATTACAACCTCTGTATACTTCCATTTCATAAGCAGGAGCAAGAAACAAAAAGAATAATTGAGGAAATTACGAGGAAGAAAGGCAATGAAAACAATGAGAAGGAAAAAGAAGATGGAAAAGAGAAGGAGGAGAAATAGTGGGTACGAAAAAAAAGACGCCTGTAATTTTTAAGAAATAGTCTTCAAGCAGTGTTGAGGTGGACCCATATGGAGAGGAGTTGGGGAATGTGGGGTCCATATGAAGAGGAGTTGACGAAATTTAAATTTTCAGTTTGGCTTCCATTAGAGAGGGGCTTAAAAAGATCAAAAATAAAAAAAATTTAATTTTTTTGAGCCTAAAATTCGATCAGAGGCTTATTTGAGCCTCGGTAAAAATTTTAGGGGAAAAAATGACCATTTACCCTATTAAAATTTAAGTGTTTTATATGATTATAAAAAATAAGGATGTTACTTCATTAGAATAGGGATGAGCAAATAAAACAAAAAAATTGATACACCAAATAAAAACTGAAAGACCAATTCAAAAAAATTGGTTAACCAAACTGATAAGTTTAATTTTGGTTTGATTTTTTAAATCGTTTTGAAAAGAATGGTTCAATTCAGATTTCTAATGTTAAAAAATCATAGTTAACCAATCCGAACATATATAAACAAATATAAAAAAATATGAATAAAAATATGAGTTATATATATATATATATGCCCCACAGTAATAGGATATAAAATCTATCATTTAAAATTCATAGAAAAATATTATGTTCATATTAGTCAAATATTAGGTTAATTATTTGACTTTTACTAATATACTTTTTTTTCTTATTATAATATAAAATTTTATGGACAATAATTTTTTTTATAACTTTTAAATGTAGTTTTTATGGTTAATTTAATACTATATTCAATAACAATTGTTTTAAATAAAAAAACGATAACTAGCACAAACGAACCAGCCGTTTAAGTAGTTAACTATTTAATTGAATAACTAGTATAATTGGTTTGGTTATGATTTTAGATATTAATAAACCATATAATACAGTTTGGTTTAAAATTTTATTATGTGGTTCGATTAATCGAATCATGATCACCTTATTTAGAAGTTAGGATTTAAAAATTTTTAGACATATTTGGTTCAACTATTTATAGCAATCGATAAAATTGATAGCTTATAACTAACACTAGATAATTGATAATTAATAAATACAGAATATTTAGTATAATTTTCAATTACAACAATATTATAGAAAGTTCATTATTCTGAATATAATAAAAAATTCTTTCATCTACTAAAGATATTACAAATTAGGAAGAAAATATAAACATTTCTCTTTGCGAATCAAAATCATTAGTAAATTTTCATCAGTTTTCATTTAAGTTAGATTTTATATTCGAGTTTTAGTATATACAGTCACATTAAATAAGTTGTTGAAAATTTTTTGCTGCTCTTATGTATAAAATTATCCGATTGAATTGAATTAGTTAGAGTCCAACAGTAAATTCTGAATATCGATGATTTAAAAAAAACCATTAATAAATTTTCAAATGGTATTTATAAAATGAATATGTAAAAAATATAATTAAATATTCTATCAAATATAATTATTTATTTTGAATTATTAGCTTCCTAATTTGCTACGTTTGTTGTAAATAAATATAATATTTTGATTAAATGAAAAAATTAATCGAAATTTAAGCCTAATTTGTAAGTTTTAAACTTAAATTTTACTACCATTAGAAATTAGACCGTGTTGAATTTTATATAGGATGTTTGATACATAATTAGATAGTTATAATATGATATTTTTAGTTTATTATTCAATTTATTTTTATCATTTATTACTAAAAATATCCATTAAATTTTTAATTAGATGTAAAAAATATATATAACATATATTATATTAGATTATGTTATTGAAATATGATAGGAATTTTTTCATAAATAGTTAAAAAATCAAAAATAATATTAAAAGTCACATTGACCAAAAATATTTTAAAAAATAGCTTTAAGAATTTTTTTTTTCCAAATCTAAACCATGACTCTTCTAGAAGCTGTTTGACTGATCAAATCACCAATTTGATTCTTCTATTTTTTTTTGTATCAAATTTGATCCTTCTAGTTTTTTGAACCAAATATTTTTTTTATACTTTCTTCATTTGTTTTTCAACATTTTCTTGCTAAACTTTTTTTTTCTATTTTTAAGGTACTGTTTTTTTATCAATATTTTTTTTGCTCTATGTTTTTTTATGCTCAACATTTTTTCTATTTTTAAAGTACTCTTAACATTTTAATTTTTTTCTTAACATTTTTCTCAGTGTTGTTACATAATGTTTAGCATATGCACGTAACAAGGAGTCCTCTTCGGCTCTCCAACACTGCCTCTCCTTCATTTCTAGGTGCAAGTGCCTCTGCCCATTGCCTTAAACTCTCCATAATGTATCTGAAAATTATTCATGTAAAAATATTAGTTTCCTAAACCCAAGCCCAACATATAAAAAATCAAATTATTTGTGAGGTTTGTTGACCTTAGCAATAATCAATCTTGATTTTGATCTTAACAAACTTGATTTTGAGCATTTAATATGTTTTTTTAAGTGTGTATAAGGTAGGACTATCATGGAAATGAAAATGAAGTTAAGCATGCTTTTGGGATAAATCAACCTTTGAGATTAAAGGAGGATTTTGGAATTCTTAGACATTTATAATGAGAAAGTTGTCTTCTTAACATTTGAAGTGGACATCACAAAATTTTCGATTTGATCTTACTTGTCAAAATATGAATTCATTTTGGTATGGAAATCTTTAGTTAAAATCAACATATGTAGTTTTCATTTTAAATTGAGCAGCTCTTAGTATTTCAACAATATCTTAAGCTAAAAATGTCCAATTGAGGTGATTAAAAGTGCTATGGAAAGCTAAGACAAATACCTAAACCTTTTATGAAAAATGACTAGGTTGATTAGATCGTCTTCAATGGCTAAAAGTCATGATCCCGACCGGGACCAAAATTGCACTAAATTAAAGAAATCTTCCAGATCATATCCCGAGCTAATGTCACTACCGGGATCAGTGTGATCCCAATCGGGATTAATGTGGTCATGACTGGGACCAGTGCAAGCTTCAAATATAATAGCTATAACAAATATATTTTTGAATATCCCGACGGGGACCAGAGAAAACACATCTTAAAAGTCCAAATTTTATTCAAATGAAGTTTGAATTTGTTGAAAACAAAATTATTGTTTCTAACAACTATAATTGAATTGCTCAACTATAAATACAACTTTTGAAGATCATTTAGATGTTAAAAAACTTGTTTATCATTTATACACTCTCAAGCATTCAATTAAGCACAAAATTCTCTCAAAACTTTCTTTATCTTTATATAACTCTTGTGAGAGTTGGTGAGTGATTAGAATAGAAATTTTTGTTCTTTTATTTTCTGGGTTTAGAGAAAGGAAAGAGAGGTTCTATTCTAAAGGAACTGGTTTAAGTGTTTAGCCATTAAAACACTTAGAAATTTGGTTTTAGTGTAAGCCTTCAAAACACTTGTGAATTGGTTTTTGAGTAAGCCTTGAAAACTCAAGTTGTAGGGTTTATGTTGAGCCTCAAACTCAAGTTGTAAAAATAAATCTAGGGAAATAGATTATGGTGATTCAAAATCCTAACTTGGGAATAAGTTAGGTGGAGACGTAGGATTGTTGAGAATCTGAACTCCTTAAATACTCGTGTTCATCATTCTTCCTTCTTAACATTCTTTCACTTTTGTTTATTTATTTTTAAGTTTTGATTTTTGTTCGATAGCCCTATTCACCCCCCCCTATAGGGCATTTTCATTTAGTATTAGAGCTTGAATTCTAGGTACTTCATTGCTAGAATACAAGATCATGGGGAGTGAAAACTTCTCTTCTCTTAGACCATTCTTTGATGGAAGTGATTATCCTTATTGGAAGTTCAAAATGGAGCTTTATCTATATTGTGATTCTATCAAACTCTGGGACATTGTCCGAAAAGGTTGGAAAACACCCAAAGCTACTATTGATGGTATGATTACTGAAGTTCCAAGAGATGATTGGAACGCCATTAAACAAGAAGAAAATCACAAAAATAAAAAGGCAATGATCACTTTAGTCTCCTCCATGTCAAGAGAAGAAGGAGGCAAGCTTCAACATTGCACTTCGGCCAAGGAAATGTGGGAAACCTTGAACCTCTACATGTATAAGTATGAACTCTTCAAAATGAAGCCTCAAGAATCAATCACCGAAATGACAAACTGCCTCAATGCTCTTGTCACGACCCTCAAGAAACTTGGTAAACATTTCACCAAAGAGGAAGTAAATAATAAGATCCTAAGAATCTTACCTAAGAAGGATTGGGAATCTCGAGTTACTTCCATAGAGGAAGCTCAAGATCTTGCCACTCTTTCAACTGATGTGCTTATTGGAAAGCTTTTTACCTATGAGCTTACAATAAAGCAAAGATGTGAAGAACAAGAGAAGAAGGAAGAAAAGAAAAAGAGCATAGTACTAAAGGCTTCACAAGAAGAAAGTGAAGAAGAAAATAATGAAGGTTCTAGTGATGAAGATGATGAAGTTTTCATGCTCACAAAAAGTTTCAAAAAGTTCTTGAGAAAGAAACATACCTCAAGAATAAGAGACTTCAATAAGAATTATGAAGGAGAAAGTAAGAAGAAAACCAAAGAAGTTACTTACTATGAATGCAAGAAATCGGGTCACATCAGAAGTGAATGCCCTAAACTCAAATTCAAGAACAAAGGAGCAAAGGATAGGAAGAAGGCTTTTAAAGCTACTTGGGATGACTCCTCTGAATTTGAGAAGGAAGATGAACAAGAAGAAGTGGCCAACCTTTGCTTCATGGCTCTTGAAGATGAAAAAGAGGTACCATCTATTTCTAACTCCTCTAGTGATTGTGAATATGATGATGATGATGAAAGCTCTATTGCCAGTAAACTTATGGTTAAATGCAAAAGTTTATTCGCTAAGAAGAAGCATTATAAGCATAAGTTAACTGGTTTAACCAAGGAATTTGAAAATTTGAAAATTGAATTTTCTAAATTAGTTAAATCAAATGATGAACTTGCTAATGGTTTGGAATGTTCAAATTCCTTGGAAGACTAACTTAAGAAAGCAAATGATGAAAATCATAAACTTTCTAAAGAAATCTTAAAGTTAAAGAATTCCATTTCTAAAATAATGAAGGGAAAAGAAACGTTGAATAATAGTCTTGAATTTTAAAAGCTCCATGGAGATATTCATGGAATTGGATATAAAAATGGAATGGCTTCCTCATCATTATCACATATCAATTTTGTTAAAGCACATAATTCCATGACTTCTACCTCCAAAAATGAGACTCAAGCTTTCAAAGCGAAGAGGTAACAAGTGTAAAATAATAAAGAAAAGTCTCATAAGACTCAAACCCCTTTAACACAAAGAGGTAAGGCTTAAACTAGAGCACCACAACCTTAACATGCTTACACGTATACTAAACACAACACTTCTAAGCATGTTACACAATACAATGCACATACACATATTGCACAAACCTATCAAAATACACATTGTTATTATCAATGTATGTCTCACACTATGACTCAAAAGAGTTATAGAAAGAATTCAATACAACAATACTCAAGGAATGTTTCATACACTAGGAAAGCATATTATCCTAGGAGAAATAAATTTGCCAATGTTGAGTGTTTTTGTTGCATGAACAAAGGTCACTCTAATAATGTGTGCTTCTATAGAAGATTGCACTTAAACATGCTTCTTTTGGATTACCTTGAGACTAACCAACCTAGGCCAAGAAAGGTTTGGGTTCAAAAGAGTGTGTAAATTGCATTTTGTAGGTATGCTTGAAGTCTACAAGAACAAAAAGTTGTTGGTATCCTGATAGTGTATGTTCAAGACATATGACCGAAGACAAAGAGCAATTCAACAAGCTTGATGCTAAAGATGGAGGACATGTTACTTTTGGGGATAATGCAAAAGGAAAGATTATTGGCATTGGAGAAATTGGTAACTCTCAATCCTTATCTATACATCATGTATTGTTTGTTGATGGTCTTAAACATAATTTATTAAGTATAAGTCAATTATGTGATATGGGAAACAAAGTCACTTTCTATCCTAAGAATTGTTTTATTAGTAGTCTTGATGAAGATAAAGTAATTTTTAGTGGTGAAAGAGTTGATAATGTCTATGTTATTGATTTAAATAAAATTGATAACAAGGATATTAAATGTTTGATAGCTATTTCTCATAACACATGGACATGGCATAGAAGGTTAGGACATGCAAATTTTAAGCTACTAAATGATCTTTGTAAACATGAACTTGTGATTGGTTTACCAAAACTTGAATTCACTAAGGATAAACCATGTGATGCTTGTCAAAAGGGAAAAAAATCCAAGTTTTCATTTAAGCTTAAAAATGTTGTGTCAACCTCTAGGCCACTTGAACTTATACATATAGATTTATTTGGTCCAACTAGAGTTGCTAGTCTCGGTGGAATGCACTATGCATATGTATTGGTTGATGACTACTCCAGATTTACTTGGGTGTATTTTCTTGCTCATAAGAATGATGCTTTTAAATATTTTAAAAATTTTGCAAAAAGAGTTAAAAAAGAAAAAAGTTTTCGTATTTCTTCAGTTAGAAGTGATCATGGAACCGAATTTGAAAATAATTTTTTTAAAATCTTTTGTAATGAAAATGGCATTTCACATACGTTTTCATCTCCTAGAACTCCTCAATAAAATGGGGTAGTTGAAAGGAAAAATTGAACTTTAGTGAAAATGGCTAAAACAATGCTTCATGAGTATAATTTGCCTCTACACTTTTGGGCGGAAGCTATTAACACATCTTGCTATATTTCAAATAGAGTTTTCAAAAGACCGATTTTGAATAAAACTTCTTATGAGCTTTGGAACAATAGAAAACCCAAAATCTCATATCTACGAGTATTTGGATGCAAGTGCTTTATATTAAACACCAAGGATAATCTTAGGAAATTTGACTCTAAAGCTGATGAAGGAATTTTTTAGGCTATTCTACCTTTAGCAAAGCATATAGAGTATTTAATAAAATAACTCTTGTATTAGAAGAGTCCATGCATGTTGTATTTGATGAATCTAACCCACTTGATCCTAGAAAGGATTTTTGTAGTGTTGATGATGATGTGGGTGAACTTATGGATACAAATGCTCAAGAAGAAAATACTAGCAAACCTTTGGAACTAGAAGGTCCAAACAAGGAAAAAAGTGAGGAGGTGCCTCAATCTACCTTAAAGGATGATCTTCCAAAGGATTGGCAATTCAAGAAAGCACATCCTTAAGATCTCATCATCAGTGATACTACACAAGGGGTAACAACTTGTTCTAAACTTAAATCTATTGTTAATTTAGTCTTCATTTCTCAAATTGAACCCAAATATGTTGATGATGCTTTGAGTGATGAGTTTTGGGTCCTTGCTATGCAAGAAGAGTTAAATCAATTTGAGAGAAAAAAAGTTTGGACTTTTGTTCCTAGACCAAAACATCATCCTATTATAGGCGCCAAATGGGTGTTTAGAAACAAGATGAATGAACAAGGTATCATAACCAGGAATAAAGCAAGACTAGTAACTAAAGGTTATAATCAAGAAGAAGACATTGATTATGATGAAACTTTTGCCCTCGTTGCAAGGTGAGAAGCTATTAGAATGCTACTTGCATTTGTATCTGACATGGATTTTAAACTTTATCAAATGGATGTTAAAAGTGCATTTTTAAATGGTTTTATTGAAGAAGTTTATGTTGAACAACCTCCGGGTTTTGAAAATTCTGATTTTTCAAATCATATTTTTAAACTTTCAAAAGCATTATATGGATTGAAACAAGCTTCAAGAGCGTGGTATAAAATATTGAGCAACTTCCTATTAGAAAAAGGTTTTTCTAATAGGAAAGGTTGATACAACTCTTTTTATAAAGAAATCTGAACATAATTTATTCATTGTTCAAATTTATGTTGATGATATTATTTTTGGTATTACCAACCATTGCTTGTGTGAATTTTCTAAGCTAATGCAAGGAGAATTTGAGATGTGTATGATGGGAGAACTCAAGTTCTTCTTTGGACTTCAAATCAAGCAATGCAAAGATGGAATTTTCATCAATCAAACCAAGTATGCTAGAGACATTCTCAAGAAGTTTGGATGGAGTCAAATCAAGCAAAACTCCAATGAGCACCACAACCAAACTCAACAAGGATGAGAATGGCAAGCCGGTTAATGAAAAGCGATTTAGAGGTATGATCGGATCTCGATATAATGTTTGCTACTTACTTGTGTGCTCGTTTTCAATCTAGTCCTAGGGAGTCCCACTTGAATGCAATCAAAAGAATTTTAAAAATATTTAAGTGAAAGTTTGCATTTAGGACTTTGGTATCCTAGGAGTTCATTCTTTGATTTAATTAGTTATTCAGATGCAAATTTTGTTGGTAGTTTACTAGATAGAAAGAGTACTTCCGGAACTTGTCAAGTGTTAGGACAATGTTTAGTTTCCTGGTTTAGTAAGAAACAAGTTTCGGTTGCCTTGTCCACTACAGAAGCATAATATGTTGCTCATAAGGCTTGTGGGAAAGACAATAATTGATGGACTATGGCATTAAACTTGATCACATTCCAATCAAATATGATAGTACAAGTGCTATAAACCTAAGCAAAAATCTCATTCAACATTCTAGAACTAATCATATAGACATTAGACATCATTTTTTGCGTGATTGTGTTCAAAATGGTGATATCTCACTTGAATTTGTTGATACAAATGATCAACTTGCAAATATTTTCACCAAACCTCTCAATGAAGTGAGATTGAACTTTATTAAACATGAACTTGGCATGATAGATGGTTCTAGTTTGTCCTAATTTTTTGTTTAAATTAGTGAATTGATGGTTGAACTTGTTTTCATGTGAAATCATGTTGTGCTTATCATATTGCCTTGATTTTTTTAGGTAATTGATATGATTTCTTTTAAATGTTTGATTTTGATCTTAACATTTTTTTTTAAATTTTTGTGTTTTTGTGTGCTTTCTGTCAGTTTCTGCTTTGTATATTTTCTGTATATTTTTGGTTTCTGAAACTTTGAGCCGTTAGTTTATATTTAAGACCATTTAATGTCAGTTTATATTTGGTTTATTTTCTGTTTTCTTTTGGTTTATAAGCCAAGGGCTGTATGTATATGTCTTGTCTACAATTGATATTTTAAAATCATTATACTCCTATCTTTTTATTAATGCTATCTTATTTTTTTCAATTCATGTTTCTTTAACTCTTTTTTATTTTGCCAAAGGGGGAGAAAAATTTGAGTTTGCTTAATTCT
>CATIWM010236972.1:0-17719 GCA_949671775.1 Mallotus repandus
ATCCATTGTTCAATTGAACAAAAAATATTCAAACATCAAAATACTAAAAATATCAACTATGAAAAATTACACTAATGGTGTTTGAACTTTCTAAATTACACTAATGGTGTTTTGAACTAACTAAATTTTAATATTTTGGTATTTGAATAGTTGTGTTTTTTTTTAAAACTATGGTTATATGTTAAAAATACTATTAAACTAGAATAGAACAAAGAAAAGGTGTCAAGACTATGACTGTTGCTATCAAATATAAGAAAATGGTTCTTTTTAGAAGTGATATATTTTTTAATTTGAAATTTTATAAGAGAAGAAAGAGTGAAGAAAGAGTACATCCAATTCTTTAGATTCTAACATTAGTAGAAATTAGACTTAATTGCATCTCACTTTTGTATATGCAGAGTATCACTTCGCTAATTGATTCATCTTAGTTTACTTTGACTCATTAAATCGGTTGGTTGAATTTATCATGTTCTTGTTACCTTTGATATTTATAAATAAATATTTTAGAGATAAATACAACATACAAATATGTAAGTTCAAACTTTTTTAATTTTATGTATATGATATTTTTTGTGACAATTTAAAGTATGTAATTTTAACCATTAGCAATTTTAAGTATGTGATCATAATATCGTTAATTGTCATTGTATTTATCAATAAAATTTGAAGACATTGACATGGAGCTTATATTGAATTGAGTCTAACCATATAATAATTACTACCTAAAAGTCATAAAAAATGATTAAATTTATAAACAAAATCGAAGAACCCTGATGAATTTTGACAATCACCTATCAAATATTGATATTAATGGCTAATTTTCACTAAACACAAACTTTTTGGCCTATTGAGTTCATTGGTGGTGGTTTCCGATCCTGAAAATATTAAAAAATGAAAATTTTGTTAATAATTTACCCTCAATGTTAAATGTTTTCTTATTACATTGTTCAAACCAACAACACATACACAAACACACAATAATAGATAAATAGGGGGAATGTTAAAAATTACCTATGGTAGAAAATTAATTGATACCACACATATATATTGCTATCACAATAAGGATCAATTATCTTAAATAAGGGTTTCTTGCAGAGGAAGAATGTCCGATCCAAATAGGAAGAGAGTCCCTCATTAAGAAGACTTCTGGAATAAGGAAGATACTCCTCAACAAGCACAAGTCCTACACAAACAAGGAATCCTGTTCTTCTCAAGTTTGAGCATCACTACCTCTATAAATAATCCTCATATCTTTCATTGTTATTCATTCTATTCCTTTTCTTATTATACTCTTTATCTCTCTACCCTTTCTGATTTAGGCATCAGAGGGTTTGTGGGGGAAACCCCACATCTCACTTTGTCCTTTGTTGATTACTAGCTTGTAGGACTTAGAGGTTCCAGAAAATAAGTTATTAAGTGTCGACGTTTGTGGGAATCTCTTGAGTTAAAGCCATTATCATCTACCGAGCAAAAACACTTACATCATGGCCTCCCGCCCACCACCAAGCACAACTTTGGACACTCAGATTAACCCATCATCCCTCATTCCCCAAATCAGTCCATTAGCACCCATCCATCCGATAAGCCCATCACTTCCTCTTCAGCATATCAAACCTTCATCCCAAATTCAATTTGACACACATATGCCACTCGGTATTACTCAAGGGTGGTCAACTCCGGGTACTAGTTTCCCTTATTATGCTCCCCTACAGTATGCTAGCAGACATATACCCTCCATACCTTTCCCAAGCTTATCAGGAACTCCGGCCACAAACAAACTAGACATAAACATTGTAACCCAAACACTCAAGTTGCCTCTGTCAAGCAGAGAAGTGATGATTAAAAATATCCAAGCCTAACTGCTCTTGATGCAACAATAGTTAAATGCCTTGATTTAAGATAACAATCTCAGAATAGCTAATTTGGAGAATAATGTAATAATACAACCAGTAGCAACTTAAAGTGTACTCGGTGGAAGCAAAAGAGCTAAAAAAGATCAAGAAGGCGAGTCTAGCATGAATATCCTAGTCTTAGATGATTCAAAAATAGCTTAGAAGGTTGAGGAAGTCATACATAAAGCTCGTATTAGTCCATGAAAGAAGATGAATGCATCTTGGAAGGAACAACGCCCTTCGTGAGCAGAATAGTCACATTAGAGATTCTATTTAAGTTCAAATTACCTCAGCTGGATCAAGATGATGGTACCAGAGATCCGATCAACCATATATCATCATTTAGAACTAAGATGATGCTCCAGAATGTGAATGATGAAATCTTGTGCTGAGTCTTTCCCAACACGCTCACCAAGACTACTCAAAGGTGGTTCCATAAACTTCCTAAAAATTCTATTTCATCCTTTGAAGAGCTGGTTGAGAAATTCAGAACTCAATTTATCATTAATGTTCTCCCTACTAAAAATATAAATGATCTCCAGATATGCAAACAAGAAGCCAATGAATCATTAATGAGCTACCTAGATAGGTTCAATAAAATTTCTACACAGATCGATAATTTAAGCGATGAAGTAGCCATATAGGCAATGAAGAACAAAACTCGATTGGGAAAAATCGAAGTTAAGATCATGACAAAAGAGCCTCGCACTTTCTCCGAGGTTATGTCCATGGCCACAAAGCTGATTAAGCTAAATGATGATAGAAGGCTGCATCGAGATGATGAAAGACCATCTTACAAGAAGACTGAAAGGGTTGATCTAAGAAGGCTCGTAGCTCTTCGCAATAACTTTATAAATTTAGTGGAGGGGTTCAAAAGAGAAACTGAAAGGTATACACCTTTAAATGCCCAAAGATTAGAAATTCTTATATGGATAAAGTTGATTGGTGTAGGCATACCCCCGGCTAGGCAGTTGAGTTCGTCTAAAATAAGAATGCAAGATAAAAGATTCTACTGTCAATACCATTGGGACTATGGGCATGAGACGGATGCGTGCCGAGACCTTAAATGGGCAATTGAATAACTAATCAAAAACAAAAAACTAAGTAGGTTCACAGATAATGTTAGGAAGGATTGAGATTCAAATGATCATAATGGTGACAAACCATATCAAAAGAAAGCATGCAACGAGGTGGCTGAATTCATTAACATGATCATTGAAGGAGAAACATTGATTGGGAAGATATTAAAGAGGAACTGAAAGGAGGGATGCTTTATGTCTAAGGAATTACCAGCTATCACTTTTGGGCTTGAGGATGGAGAACATGCTCAGTATTCTCATAACAATTTATTGGTCGTAAGTGCATACATCCAGAATTACTTGGTAAAGAGACTTCTGTTTGACGATGGGAGCGTTGTTAACGCCTTATCTTGGAAGTCATACCAAGCAATGGGAGGCTCTATTACTTATTTAAAGATCATCCAAAACCCCATTACCAACTTTTGTAGAGGAACTGCCCAATCAATGGGAGTAGTAGAGCTAATGGTGGAATTCAGAAACTGAGAAACCGAAGATATCAAAGTTGTCAAGTCATTGTTCAATATAGTTAACCTTCTGCTCACTTATAATGGAATCATCAGAAGGCCTATCCTATATGAAATTAATGCAGCCACAAGCATCAGGCAGCTACCCATGAAGATCATCTAGAAGACCAGGTAATAACAATCCTCAGATATTAGACTATGGCCAAGCAGTGTTACCAATTGGCTATCAAACCTCTAATGGAAGCATTCCCTCTTAAGTCCTTAGAGACAGAAAAATAAGCTGCTAATCTGGAGCCAGTTGATCAAGTATAAACTTTACAAATAGTAGAAGGAAAGACCATTAGGATTGGCAGCGAGCTTGATGAGGAAATCAAAAGACGAATAAGTGGAGTTCTCAGCAAACACTCAAGTAGATTTGCCTCCAAGGCATCCAAGAATACTGAAGTGGATCCTCGGATTGCATCATATAGTCTGAACATCAGGCTAGGGGCAAACCTGTAGTTTAAAAGAAGAGGAAGTTCGCATATGAGAGGTAAAAGGTGATTGCTGAGGAAACAAAGAAGCTATTAAATGTCGGATTCATTAGGGGAGTCATACATCTAGACTAGGTAGCTAATGTGGTACTATTGATTGTGTGTTGATTATATTGACCTCAATAAGGCGTGCCTTAAGGGCAATTACCCATTACCAATAATTGACCAATTGGTAACTTCCACCACCTGTCATAGCCTATATAGCTTCATTGATGCTGCTCAAGGATACCACCAGATCCCAATGAAGGAGGAAGATAAGGAGAAAACATCATTCATCACCTACGAAGGCCTTTATTACTATAAGGTTATGCCTTTTAGGTTGAAGAATGCCAGAGCTACTTACTAGAGGCTGATGAACCACGTATTCTTAGATCAAATTGGAAAGAATGTAGAAGTATATGTGGGTGGCATCATAGTTAAAAGTCAGCAAGTACAGCAGCATGTCGAGGATCTTGAGCAAATCCTCTACATATTGGATCAATACCGGATCAAACTAAATCTAAATAATTATGTTTTTCAGGTGAAAGCTGAGAAATTCTTGGATTTTATGATTTCACAGAGAGGAATTGAAGCAAACCTAGAGAAGATGGAAGCCATACTCAATATGAAAGCTCTACAGTCACTGAATAAGCTTCAGAAAATCAATGGCAGGATCACATCACTTGAAAGATTCATCTCATGCTCAGCTAAAAAGTGTTTACCCCTCTTCCGAGCTTTGAAGAACACTAAGAAATTTGAGTGGAATAATGAATGTCAAGCAGCATTTGAAGAGATAAAAAAGTTCCTATCCTCGCCACCATTACTTAGTAGGCCAATCCAGGAGGAAACTTTATACTTGTATCTTTTTGTTGGTCATGAATCAATTGCATTAGTATTAGTCCGGGAAGAAGGAAGCTAGTAAAGCCCAGTTTACTATATTAGTAAGATGCTCAGAGGTCTAGTATCCCAAGTTGGATAAACTTACTATAATGATCATCTATACATCTTGAAAGCTCAGACAATACTTTCAGGCTCATTCAATCGTTGTCAAAATAAAATTTCCTTTAAGAAAAATCCTTTAGATACCTGAAACTTCTAGACACTTCATTCAATGGTCAGTCTAACTTGGCAAGTTTCATATCAGCTATGAACCTTACCAACAAATAAAAGCTCAAGCACTAGTAGACTTCATCGAAGAAATAATGGTAGAAGATGCAATCTCTTTATCATATTCGGAGTGGAAGTTATATATAAATGGAGCATCTAGAGCACAAGAATCTAGAGCTGGAATTGTTCTAATGGGACTAAATAAGGTCAAAATCAAATACGTAGTCCATATCAAATACAATGCCACTAATAACGCAACCGAGTATGAAGCATTGATTACAGGACTTAAGTTGGCCATAGAAGTCAGAGTTAAGCATCTTAAAGTCTACTCTGATGCTCAGCTAGTGGTTAATGAAGTTAAAAGAACCTACCAGATCAAAGAGTCAAGCATGATCAAGTATGTAGAAAAGGAAAGACAACTCCCAAAAAAGCTTGAGCATGAAGGGGGACAATGGGAAATCCTACAAATTCCTATAAATAAAAATACAGAAGTAGACCTATGAGCAAAATCAGTAGTAGAAGGTAGCGAAATTTTCAAAGAGCTTGAGTTAATTGAGGAGCTAATCAAGTCGAGTATTGAAGAAACAAAATTAATGAACACCCAAAAAGTAGCTAAGTGGATCAAGCTAATTATTCAACACCTGGAACATGGCACCTTACCCCAAGCCAACTTAAAGCTTGAAAGTCAAAAATTAGAGCTGCACATTACTCCATGCATGATGGAGAAATTTATAGAATATCTCTATCTCATCCATGGTTGAAGTGTGTGTCACCAAAAGAAGACAACTATGTGCTGAAAGAAACCCATGAAGGGATATGTAGAGCCCATGAAGCTCAAAGTTTGTTAGTCCAAAAGGCATTGCTATACAGATTCTACTAGCCAAACATGTCTAAAGATGCATTACAACTTTTTCAAAAATGTTCCAAGTGTCAACAGTTTGCTCGCCTAACTCACAAGCCTTCCTATATTCAGCATCCAATTAGAAGCCCATGGCCTTTTGCAGTATGGGGTATGGATATCTTAGGTCCATTCCCAGTTTTAACATCTTAGAAGAAATTCCTGATTGTAGCCATTGACCATTTCACCAAGTGGGTGGAAGTGGAAGTAGTCCCCACTATTACAGAAGCTCGGATTCAACACTTCTTTTGGAAAGAGGTCATCTGCAGATTTGGCATACCTTATACTCTTATCACAGATAATGGGAAATAGTTTGATAATGAAAAGTTTAAGACATTATGTTTAGATATTAGCATCAAACTTAGATTTACTTTAGTAGCTCATTCTCAAATAAATAGGTAGACAGAAGTCACTAATAGAATCATCATGCAAGGATTAAAAAAGAGACTGGACTAGAAGAAGGGGAATTGGGTGGAATAGCTTAACAATATCATTTGGACATACAAAACTACACCCAGAACTTCAATAGGAGAGACACCCTTTAAACTGACATATGGAATAGATGTCGTAATACCGGTGGAGATCGGACCATCCAACTATTAGGTAATAAGAGAATTAGATCTAGAAGTGAACAATCTTAATGCTCGAATATGTCTAGATTTGGTTAAGAAAAGAAGGGAACGAGCATTTATTGTTGCAAAAGCTTAGAAGCAAAGAGTAGTTGGATATTACAACAGACATGCTCGACCAAGGCAATTCAAGGTCGAAGACCTTGTACTGAGAAGAGCAGACATTGGTAAAGCCAGCTCTGGAACAGGTAAGCTTGTACCTAATTGGGAAGGCCCTTATCAAGTTATAGAGAAAACTACTAGGGGAGTGGGTATACAAGATAAAAGATGCATAAAGAAAGGAGTTACCTTGATACTGGAACTTAGATAGTCTCAGAAAATACTATCAATAAAGAAATTGTACTCAAAATAAAGCCAAGTTCTGATGAAATAAAAGTGCTTTTTCATTACTATTAATGTTGCGTTACATTAGTTCAAAAAAAAGAGAAAATAATAATAATAATAATAATAATACACTAAGTATTTACAATAACCTCAGTCTCAGAAGGCACAGTCCCATTAGTAGGTGTCTGATTTATATTTTTAGAAGCTTGAGACTCAGTCAATGGAGCAAATTTGGAACCAGAACAAGCAGCTTTAGCATTAGACTTTTCTCTGGTAACCTTTGGATCCACAGGTTGCTCGGAGATAGATTTCTTAGCAGCAGCTGTCTTCCCAGCAACCTTTAGACCCTTTGGTTGCCTGGAAGTAGACTTGTTGGCAGCATCTTCTTCAGCAGCTAACCTTGCAAGATCATTAGAAGTGATCTTCTCAAGTTCAAAGAAATCCAAGTCCGGATGTTGAGCAAGCAGTATCCTCCGGCACTCAGACTTGTAGGCCTTGAGGAATCCCGCCATCATCTGCTGATAGCTCTTTTTGTCAGTACCTTGGGTTTTTTTCCTCAGCTAACTCCTTCTTTAGAACTCCAATCTTGGAGTCCCACTTCTCGATCTTTGCAGTGAGCTGAGCTTATGAATGCTCGAGCTCCTGGATCTTTTTTTGGCTCACCTTAGCTTCAGACTTAGCCTTGGCATTCTCGGATTTACAGAGCTCTAATGTCTACTTTGACTCATTCAGCTTCTTTTTATGATCAATGGCAGTAGTGCCAACCTCTGTCTCTTTATAGTTGTACTCGCTTTGAAGAATGAAGTAGTTATCCTTCGCTAGCAACAAACCTTGGGACAGTTAAAAAGAAAAGAAAAAAGGTTAAAACTCGAAATATTTACAATCATAAAATAGCTAAGGTAAGGAAATTACATCTATAGCATGTGTAATCAAAGAGTTGAATAGTTTGCCTCTTCTGACTTCCTGCCATCTTTGAACATCCTTCGGAAGACGCAGGGACTCTATATTCTAATCCCTAACTTAAGTATTAAGGATACTTGGAGGGTTCACCTTTGATAGGATCCACCTTTCATATCTGAGCATGCTTAGGGAACTTGACAAACAACCCCTCGATCAACTCTTCCTCATCATCGATCTCTTTATTCCAGGAACATTTTTTAGGAGGCTCAAATGTTGCCTTCTGATCAGGGTCTAACACTATTTTTCCTTTATCACCAGGTTGAGGATCAACTCAGACCTCTAGAACATCTGGTTCTTGAGTAAGTTGGGTGGTTTGAGCAACCTCTTGCACCTTTAATTCATCATCTGAAAGCAATAGTCCATCCACAAACGTGAAATAATCAGCCATATATAAATGAATTGTAAAGAAAAGTTAGAAGATACCATTAGAAGATCAAAACTTACCGTCAATATCTCTATCTCCGGGATAAACTCTCCAAAGGTATTACCGAGAAAGAGTCTCAACATATGTGCTCTAAAAAATGCTACGCTCATGAAGCCTTCGTGCTAGATTCAAATCTTCTTCAGACAATCTCAGAAGGCACTTCTCTTTATGACATTCATTAACCCATAGACGTCGGACATTGTTAAAGTTTGATGGGAGTTCAATAACAAAAAATCTATGTCCCTAAGACTTTTGTAAGTCTGGAAGCTTGATAAATATACTTTGGTTAGGAGTAGCCAATAACGAGAAGGTTAGCTTCCCTTTCTTTTTATTTAAATTATACATGAATAAGAACATATCCAAATTCGACTCTCTACTTTCCCTATGCATAAGCTCTATATGCCCAGTTAAAATCCTATAGATATTGGGGTGAGGTTGACTAGGTGCTATGTTAAATCTATTCAGAAAGGCCTTAACCTTAATCCCCCCTCAACTGGTCAGCATAAATGACCATCTTTACAATATCCAAAAAATGTCCATGAGCCCTAAAGCTTTTTGCCATAATATGTAACTTATAATCTTGGGGAATGTTATACCTCCTTTTATACCATTCAAGTATACCTTCATCTACTCTTGACTTAAATGAATCAGATTTCACTTGCTCTCGTGGAGCCATGAGGCCTAAGAAGAATAAATGAAAAGAAGAAAAATAACAAGTAAAAAGAGGCTTTCACCTGGGAAACAAAGAAATTCTTCAGGAAAGGTAGGGAATGCTGGAAGTAGAGAGCACTTGGAAGTAGAAGAAATAAAAGAACAATTGCGGGGAGAAGAAAAAAGTGTAAAACAAAATAAGGAAGATGGGTTTTTAAAGGAAGTGGAAGGTTCTAGAGCACCTCCTAATGCCCCTGTGAAAATTAAGGGCCTCTCTACTAACTTAAGGAGTATTTCAAAGAAAAGAAAACTCATTAATCGAGAAGTTATGATGGTAGCAGCCAAAATGTCTGCTCTTTTGACACATAAACAGACACGGTGGTTTAAAATTTAAAATGATGCATCTCAAAAGGAGTGCAACTAAGAGCCAAGTACTTCTTCAACACTTGGGTTGCTTCTATAGTACCGAGCATCTAAGTCCAATGACTGAAGCTGGCACCCTCGGGTTGTTTCTATAATATTGAGGTTTGAAAACTCGAGTTGCTTCTATAGTACTGAGCATCTAAGTCCATTGACTGAAGCTAGCACCCTCAGGTTGTTTCTCTAATATTGAGATTTGAAAACTCGGGTCACTTCTATAGTATCGAGCATCTAAGTCCAGTGACTGAAGCTGACTACTGAGGTTTGAAAACTTGAGTTGCTTCTATAGTACCGAACATCTAAGTCTAGTAACTAAAGGTGGCACCCTCAGGTCGTTTCTATAATACTGAGGTTTGAAAACTCAAGTCGCTTCTATAGTATCGAGCATCTAAGTCCAGTGACTGAAGTTGGCACCCTCATGTGATTTTTATGATACTGAGGTTCAGAAACTCGGGTCACTTCTATAGTATCGAGAATCAAACCCCATCAAAAGTTGGTCCCCTCAGGTCGTTTCTATAACACTGACGGGTTAATTCCTCGGGATGTTTCATAAATGCCAAGCATTTAAAAGCCTAGCTAGCACCTTAAGGTTGTTCTACTCAGACATTGAAATTCCAAGACTCGGTACCGAGCATCCTCACCTTCAGTGACTGAGGCTAGCCGCCTTAGCTCACCCTTCAGCATCAGACATAATCATGAGCATAGTCTCTTTTTCAGTAAAGAAATTACTATTCCAAGTTCCTCATCATCAAACATATAAACTATGAAAATCTCGGACATAAATATCCAAATATACTTTCAAGGGGGGATACCATATATATATATTCCTATCATAATAAAGGTCAATTATCCTAAATAAGGGTTACTTGCAGAGGAATAATGTCTGGTCCAAATAGGAAAAGAGTCACTTATTAAGAAGACTTTCGGAATAAGGAAGATACTCCTTAACAAGCATAAGTGCTACACAAACGATGAATCCTACTCCTCTCAGGTTTGAGCATCACTACCTCTATAAATACTCCTCACATCTTTCATTGTTATTCATTCTATTCCTTAGCTCATCATACTCTTTATCTCTCTAAACCCTCTTTCTACCTTTTCTGATTTAGGCATCAGAGTGTTTGTGGGGGAAACCCCACATATCACTTTGTCCTTTGTTAATTGCTTGCTTGCAAGACTCAGAGGTTTCGAAAAACAAGTTATCATTAATGAAGTTTGATGATAATTTTAAAATACTGATGACATCATTATTATATATTTAAAATCAATAATAGTGAAAATTTCATATCTTAAATTATAAATCAATGTATATTTGGAATTAAAAAAAGCGAAATCACAAGTAATTTTTTTAGGATAATAGCATTATAAGTTTTATAAATTTTTAATTTTAACATTAATTTCTAAAAAAAATTGTCAATAAATAAGTACTTTAAATTTTAAAAATTATTTTAGTTAATCTTATCTATTAATTAAGTGAAAATTTTCATTAGTCAATTCTTTAAATTTTACATTTTATCTTAAACTTTTAAAACATATATAATTTTGATATTTTAGAATCTAATTTTTATTAATATTTTAAAAATTTTAAAACAAAAATTATAATAAAATAAATTTTTATATGCTAAAATTCAATAATAATAATACTAATATTTAATTTTTAATTAAATTTTAGTACTCAATGTATTAAAATAATTATATATATATATATATATATTAATTTTAGCTAAATTATTATTGTTTAAATAATTATTAAGAAATTAATTTAAGTTAAATTGTAATAGTTTTATTTTCCATTTTGATCTAATTAATATATAATTAAATAATAATTTTAATATTATTTATTACTTTAAGATTTTAAATATCAATACAAATTAATTAAATTTTAAAATATCAAAATTAAATATTTTTTTTAAATTTAAGAAGTGAACATAAAAATTAAACAATTGATTAATAAAAAATTCTTTTAATGAAAAGAATACAAAATATTAATTAAATTTTTTTTAAAATTAATGATTAAAATCACAAAAAATTAAAAACTCCTAGTGCACTTTCTTTTCTGCTTATTGGAATATTCTTTTTACTATTTGCAACTGTTGTTTGCAATTTGAGAATATCGAAGTTATAGTTGATCACATATCATATCAAATATTCCATTATGCGTTGTAAACCAAAACGACAAAGCAAAACAATCTATTAAATCCACCCCTCTTCAGAACAAACGACAAGCCGCCAGCCATTCCGTCCTAGTTCATGCCATATCGCCATGTCAACTCGTCCTCTTTAACAACGTTATCACTCCTCGGCCATATCATGACCCGTCACTTTTACATGACCACAACATAATCCAACAGCTGACAGATCTCCATATTCCCGCATCTATAAGTAACGAAACAAAGATGTCATATAGATCAGAATTGCAAAAGAAACCCAATAATTCTGCAATTTGTAAGTATCAAACTCTCAATTTTGTCTCTTCATTACAGTTCAAACGTCATAGTTTCCAGTTAAAGAAGACTAGTCTTGGATGTTTCCTTCTTTGTTTCATTTCTGAGAGCCATTTTTAGTTCTGGGAGAGCAATTCATGGACATGAAATGAAATGGAAGGGAAAACTGTGGAGGTCACAAAAAGTAGCAAAGATAGTGAACAGCAAGACAATGGAAAATCCAAAGGTTGGGGTTGGTTGTTGATAGTGCTGTTGACAGGAGCTTTGGTTGTAATAGCAGCTGGACTCACTATGCTAAGAAGTTTTGATCATTTCCACAAAAGTTCAGGTCACCATCCGGTCATTGTCGAGAAATATGCCGATGCTCTTCAAGTCGCCTTGCAATTCTTTGATGTACAGAAGTGTAAGTAGACCATGTTCAACAAAGTTTACTACATACATGTGATCTTAGTTTGAATAATTTTATTGAAGCGAAGATTTCGATGTAAATGGTATCCATTTTTTGTGGTTACAGCTGGCAAGTTGGTGAATAATAGGATTCCTTGGAGAGGGGATTCAGGATTACAAGATGGGAGACAACAGGGGTTGGACTTATCTAAAGGAATGTATGATGCTGGAGATCACATGAAGTTTGGCTTTCCTATGGCTTTTACTGCAACAATGCTGTCTTGGGCTATTCTTGAATATGGAGAACAAATGAATGCTGTTAATCAATTGGGTTATGCCCAAGATTCACTTAAATGGATCACTGATTACCTCATCAATGCCCATCCTTCTCCAGATGTCCTCTACATTCAGGTTGTCAAAACTTTCCGTACTTGATTCGTGCTTGAATTGGTTTTTGGAATTTATATGATTTTCTTATATTGAATTGCTTTTTCTTGAAGGTGGGTGATCCTGAATTGGATCATAATTGCTGGCAAAGGCCTGAAACAATGACAGAGGAAAGGCCGGTTACGCAAGTGAATGCATCATTTCCAGGATCAGATATTGCAGCAGAAACTGCAGCAGCAATGGCATCAGCATCTCTTGTATTCAAGAAAATTAACTCCTCTTATTCAAATTTGCTTCTTATGCATGCTCAACAGCTCTTCAATTTTGCTGATACCTATAGAGGTTCGTACAGTATCAGCACTCCCCAAGTACAGGAATTCTACAATTCCACAGGATATGGAGATGAACTCTTGTGGGCAGCTGCCTGGCTTTATCATGCAACTGGAGATAAGTCATACCTTAGTTATGCAACTGAAATGAATGGAGAAGAATATGCTAACTGGGGCAATCCAACTTGGATGAGTTGGGATGATAAGCATGCAGGAGCTCAGGTACATATGCATCATTCTTCAACCGACAATACCAAAGGTTGCTTACGATGTGAAAAATGGTGTTGTTAAGCAGGTTCTGAAACAAACTGAAGCTAGTAACTTTGGGCTTTTCTTGGCAGGTTCTGCTATCCAGGATAAATATGTTTGGCGCACAAGGGATGTCACTAGAGGAGAATCTTGGGCTCCAGATGTATAGGGAAACAGCTGAGGCCTTCATGTGTGAACTTCTTCCAGACTCACCAACAGCTACATCTAGAAGAACAGAAAGTAATTATTCGATTTTTCATTAATTATGGGACTAAAAATTGCCTTGCAGTTTGTTATGCATGCAGGAAACACTTAATCTAAAGAAATTGATATTCTTCTGTTAATGCAGATGGCTTGATATGGATTTTAGACTGGAACCCTCTGCAATATAGTGTCGCTTGCGCATTTTTAGCTGTTCTGTTTAGTGATTACATGGTTGCTGCCCACATTCCATTTCTATATTGTAGTGGAAAATTATTCAGTCCAGATGATCTTCGTAGCTTTGCCGTTTCACAGGTACTCAATTTCGCCATTTATCTATGATTCTTTGAAGTGTAATTGAGCTGATCTTGAATGCATTTCAGGCAGATTATGTAATGGGAAAGAATCCAATGGAGATGAGTTTTCTTGTTGGGTATGGAATGGACTACCCTCAATATGTACACCACAGGGGATCATCGATTCCGGTCGATGCCAATCCTGGCTGTAGAGATGGATTTGTGTGGTTTCATTCAGAAAATCCTAATCCAAATGTAGCTGTTGGAGCTTTAGTTGGCGGTCCTTTCCTTAATGAAACCTATATCGACTCTCGAGACAACATTGTTCAAGCCGAACCCAGTACTCATAACAGTGCACTCATTGTTGGTCTGCTCTCGGCCTTGGTCTGTAATTCTTTAGCGGTTGAGTCCTTCACATAGTAGCACAAATACTTGATAGTACAGGATGCCAGGGATTTGAATCTTGAATGTGTATATATTTTTTAGTTTGTGAGTTCATATCTCTTGTATAATTTGTTCACCTGTCTCTTTTCGTCGATTAGGCCTATTGACTTGCTAAGTAATTCAATCTATTTTTCTTACATAGAAAAAGCACGGGGCTGATTTTTTACATTTTAGGTAAAAAAATATTTCATCAATTTAACGAAAATTTCCAATTTAAAAGAAAAGAAAAAATTGTTAAAAGATAATTTTTCTTTTCTCATTTTGCCATTTAAAATAGCGAAATGAGAAAATATTCAAAAAAAATGTCACAACTATGAGCATTTGGTACAAGATGATGAGATAGTGATTCAACCAGCAAGCAAGAAAAAAGAACAAAATTAATACACAACCAAGCTTTAAAGAAAAATAAACAAATTTTAATTACGAAAGTTTAAAAACATAAATTTAAAAGAAAAGTTCTTGCATTATTTGTTGAATAAATTATGAGAAAATAAGCCACTTATTTATAGGGAGACACAACCCACCAATCCTAAAATAAAAGTCTTAACATGATAAGAAAGTTAAATTCTAGTTAAGCTAGAAAAATTAAAATAGAAACAAAATAAATCTCAATTAAACTAGGAAACAAAATAAGTCTATGATTATGTAAACCTTAACTAAATAGGAAGAAAATAATTTAGGCCTTGTGGGATGCACATTTGGACGTGTCTATCAGCTCCATGTACAAGTCAACTAGACGTTCTATATTTGTCCCCTTCACTTGTGAAAAACTCGACCTCAGATTGTCTGGAGTATCTAGATATAATGACTCATTGGATGAGTAAAAGGGATGGATATCAACAACATTGAATGTTTTAAAAATTTTCATCGTATCCGGCAAATCAACAACATATGCATTGTCATTGATCTTCTTCAAAATCTTGTAAGGACCGTACTTCTTAGGCTGCAACATGTTTTAAGTGCTAAATAGAAATCACTCCTTGTTGCAAAAAAACCATCATCATATCATCTACCTCAAACACTTGAACTATACGATATTTGTTAGTTGCTTTCTTGTACTTAGCATTAGCTTGTTCAATCTTAAGTCTAACCTCTACTTTCACTATTTGCCACCGTTCTACCATATTTTCTATCATTGTACTTAAACCTGGCACATTTGGTAGCTTGATTAAATCAAGGGAATGTTGGGGTGTTTTTATATAGACAATAAAAAGTAATCATTTTCGTATAGTCCTTTGAACATCACTATTGTGAGCAAATTAAGCTCGTGCCAATGCCAATCCCACTACTTTAATCTATCTCCATGTATCTATGGATTAGATTACTTAAGATTTTATTGACAACTTTCGTTTGACTATCTATTTGAGGATGGGCTATATTGTTGTAGTTCAAGAAAGAATCAAACATCTTCCACAAAGCCCTCGACAAATGGTCAAGGAATTTGCTATCTCGATATGAAGTTATGCTCTTAGGCACACCATATAGACGGACAATCTCTTTGAAAAATAGTTTACCAATAGCATTAGCATCAAAAGTATTTTTATATGGTATAAACTATGCCATTTTAAAAAACTTGCCAATAACAACAAAGAATAGAATTTACACTTTACTGAGTGCAAGGAAGCCAAGTATAAAATTCATAGATAGGTCTTCTAAAATATTCTTAGGATTAGATAAAGACATGTATAAACTTGAATTTTATGATTATTTGTTTGCTATCTGACATACATAACAATGCTGAACAATTCTTTTCACATCTCTTCTTAAATGAAGCCAATAGGACCTCTCTTCAACTACAGCAAGGGTCTTGTCTCTTTCCGAATGTCCATCTAGTCATCCTCCATATAATTCACGAATAACTTTCTCTTTTAAAGATGAAATAAGAATGTAAAGTTGGATGCCTCACATCAAGTATTAATTATAAACATGAAAATCTTCACAAGGTTGATTCATAATACACTTCTACCATATCTATTGAAAATCCTCATAAGCTCTATATTCTTCTTTCAAATGCTTAAAACACACATTCTCATCACGTAGACTCAATGCATTAGCTACTTTATTCTGAACTATTGACTTATGTTTTAGCTTGAAGGAAACTTCTATGGGAAATTGCAACTGTATGACATGGATATATTTATTAATCCACTTTTGACTATTTAGATACTTCAATGCATCAAGGTTATCCACAAAACATGCACTATAGAGTAAAAATCTTTATCATAAGTGGTCCACTTGCATCTACCATCACTCAACTTCTCACTAAAGAATGTCACTGGTCTTTTTTCCTGAGAAAGAATAACTCCTATATATTCTCATGCCACTTGCATCACAATCTACTTTGAATAGCTTATCAAAATCTGGTAGTGCTAGTATTGGGGAAGTATATAACTTCTTTTTCAAAATTGCAAAAGCAACTTTAGCTTCTTCCCCCCACCCATTGGAACTTCCCTTTCCTCAAGCACTCTGTGATTGGAGTTGCTATATTGCTAAAGTTTTGGATGAAGTGCTTGTAAAACATTGCCAATCTATAAAGCTTCAAACTTCTTTCACAATTTTTAGAGTAGGCCACTCTCTAATAGCTCTGATTTACACCTCATTACTATAAAAAAAAAAAGTTTAGAAACAGACTAGATATGTTTCTAACGTCCTAAAATTCATTTCTAATTCATTCAGAAATAGATTTAGAAATAAAAAGTAGTCGTTGGTAAAATAGTCATTGCTAATCAGACCAAAAATGCATTTGAAAATTTCATTTCTAATTGGAAATGATCTCATAATAAAATATTTTTATTTCTAAATTAGAAATGAAATTCTAATAAAACCTTTTGGTTCTCAATATAGAGATAGAATCTCTTTGTTTCTAATTTAGAAACATAATGATTTTTGTTTCTAATTTAGAAACATAATGATTTTGTTTCTAATTTAAAAACAAATATATATAATCCGTTGCTAAATTTTTCCATTTAATTTTATGAATTAGAAAAAACTCCATTTCCAATTTAGCAACAAAATAAAGTCCATTTTTAAATTTAATTTTTTTTATATTTACAAATTCTTGTAACAAAAAAAAATTGATATTAATTTTATAAAAATACTAACAACAATTTATAAGAATTTATTTATAAAAATAACAATTAGAGAAAATTACATTTACCTCCTTGAGGTTTGGCCTAATTCCAACTCTCCTCCATCTTGTTTGAAGATTGAATATTTACATCCCTCCATTTTAATTCCGTCAACATTTAAATACCTCCGTTAACTTTTTCATTAAGTTTTTTATATCAAAATAAATTTAACTCCCTCTATTTATATAAATAAAATAGTTTGATCCCTAAGTTCTAATAAAATAAAATAGTTTAGTCCTTCAACTTTTTAATTATTTAAACTTTAAAATTTCAATGCTAACTAAATTTTAGACATGTACACATATCTCCATCAATATATATATATATATATATATATTTTGAATTATACAAAATACACATTAACTCAAAATTCAACTTGTAATTTTAATAAATCTATAAATATTCATAAATTTATTTTATATTCATTTTAATTTAATTTTTATATTCATAAATTTATTTTATAAAAATAAAATATGTTTAGACATTTATAATTT
>CATIWM010237003.1:0-19237 GCA_949671775.1 Mallotus repandus
CAGAGTATTTATGAATATTAACAGAAAACCAATCCACAAATCTCATAGCACTACCCTGACTGTAACCTAAAGCTGAAGATAACCAACACTTCACAGCATAAGGGCAACATATAAAAATGTGCATCACCGATTCAAAATCACCATGACAACAAGGGCAAACAGCAGAAACATCAATATGGCGCTGTAATAAATTATCATAAGTAGGCAAAATGTTTAAACAAGCTTTCTAAATTAGGGACTTTACCTTTGGAGGGACTTTGAGATTCCAAATAGCTCTCCAAACCTCTTCATTATGAGAAACAAGAAACGACGAAGAATCAACAAGCACATTGTAAGCACTTTTAACAGAATACAAACCCTTATTATCAAACTCCAAGCCTAGAAATCATTATGCCTAGCTCTGCCCAGCGGAATGTTCAAAATAAACCCAACATCTCTCTCATTAAAAACATCCTTCACAAGATCCTCATCCCATCCTACACCATCTTTTTCATAAGAGAAGCGACACACTCCACCTGAATGTTTGGATTCAAAACTGAGGTTACATATGGGTTTTGAACATCCAGAATCCAGGGATCCATAGCAACAACTGTGTTCTGCCCATTACCAATACATCTACTTACACCCCTTTTTATCAAATCCTGAGCGGCCAAAATACCCCTCTAAGTAAAACTAGGATTGCACCCAATTTTTGCTTCCAAGAAAGAACACTTAGGAAAATACCGTGCTTTATATACACGGGACACCAAAGAAGACAGAAAAGTGAGAATTCTCCATCCTTACTTTCCAAGAAGAGCTAAATTAAAATCATGAAGGCTCCGAAAACCCAACTCTCCTCTACATTTTTTATAGCATAATTTGGTCCAGCTCAGCCAATGAATACCTCTATCACTACTACAAATTTTTCCCTACCAAAACGAGTTCATCATATGCTCCAAATCAGCACAAAGCTCAAGGGGAAGCAAAAAAACACCTATAGTATTAGTAGGAATCGATTGACTGACAACTTTTATAAGAATTTCCTTACCTGCTTTAGAAAGGAACTTGTTGCCAACACTGCAACCGATTATGAACCCTGCCTTTAACTTAAGAGAAAATATCTGATTTATGCCTACCAATCAAATAAGGCAGACCAAGATACTTGCCATGATCAGCAGTACAAGAAACACTAGGGAAAGAACAAATCTGGTCACTAATTGAATTTTCAACATTCTTGCTAAAAGAAAAAGAAGATTTCTGAAAATTAATCTTTTGACCAGAAGCTTTCTCATACATCTCAAAACATCTCTTCAACACCTCTTCAACACAATACATTCATCCATATTAGCTTGGAAGAAGAAGAAACTATCGTCAGCAAAAAACAAATGAGAAATTTTTGGAGCACCCCTAGCCTCATTGCTCCCATGAAAAGAACCCATTTTGACATGCTTTTGAATTAATGCTGAGAGCCCCTCAACACAAATGATGAAAAGGTAAAGGGATAGTAGATTGCCTTGGCGAAGCCCCTTACCAGGAACAATCGGACCCAGAACGTGATTTCCACACACCACCAAATAAGAAATGGTGGAAACACAAAGCATAAGAAGCTTAACAAACCTCAAATGAAAACCCATCTTCACCAACATACTCTTGAGGAAATGCCATTCAACACGGTCATAGGCTTTGCTCATGTCAACTTTAAGAGCAGCCAGACCCTTTTTGCCCTGCTTCTTCCTCTTAAGAAAATGAGTTACTTCAAAAGTAACAAGGACATTATCTGAAATAAGCCTTCTTTGAATGAAAGTACTCTGCGAATATGAGATAATATCTGGCAGAATTCTCTTTAAACGATTAGCCAAGACTTTAGCAACCACCTTGTAAAACACATTACACAAAGAAATTGGCCTCAAATTTGCCATAGTCTTAGGAGAATCCTTTTTCGGAATTAACACAATATTAGTATTATTCAGCCCTTCCGGAAACTCACAATTATTCAAGAAACTCAAACACGCCTTCACCACGTCACTGCCCACAATATTCCAAAACCTCTGATAAAAGGCAGGATTCAAACCATCAGGTCCAGGAGATTTATCAAGATGCATAGAGAAAAGAGAATCCTTTATTTCATCAGTTGATTGGCTCAATTCTTCTTATGAGGTATGCAAGGCCTTAGCTACTGCATATGGTGTTGTGAGTCATGCCCAAAGAACCTAACTCCATATTAAGTTGCACAATCTGTCCAAAGATGATAAAACCAACTCTCAATACCTCTATCAGGCTAAAGCTATCGCTGATTCTCTCACTTTGGAGGGACAGGTTATTTCTACTTCTGAATTTAATGCAATTGTGCTTCACAAATTAGGGGCTGAATATAATGGAATCATTGGTGCGCTTCAACAACGCACATACTCTATCTCCTTCAATGAGCTTCACGGTCAGTTGGTCGCATATGAATTACTATTCCATCTACCCATATAGTTCAGCGTTCTTCTTCGGGTCCTCGTAAAAGCACCAATTTTTTATCTTTCTCTGCTGGTCGTCCTAATTCCCATGGAGGTCATCATGGCCACACTTCGGTAGCTTGCCAAATTTCTGGCATTCCGAATCATACAGCACTCACCAATCGACGAAGATTTGATGCATCCACTACTTGCACTCGGTCTGGTTCAAATTTCTAGCGGCGCTACTCTTCGGACTCTCGCCAATCTTCAGTGCCTTCTAGTAGATTCTCTGCCAATCTAACCAAAATGCCATCCAGTATCAGACTACTTTCTTCACCTTCGGTTGCTTCCTCCTCCGGTTGGTATCCGGACACTGGTGCCACTCATCATGTGACTCTAGACTTGTCTTCTCTGATGCTTTCTCATGAATATAAAGGTACAAACAAGTTATTAGTTGGTAATGGCATTGGTCTCCCTATTTCTCATATTGGCACAGGTTTAATTTCTTCTTTAGCTAAACCTCTTTTTCTAAAAAAAATGTGTTGCATTTTCCTTCTATTACCAAGCCACTATTATCAATTTGTAAATTATGCAAAGATAACTGATGTTTTTTTTTTAATTTCACCCTAATCATTGTTTTGTAAAGGATGAGGAAACGAAAAGGACAATACTGCAGGGAACAAGTGAACTTGGCCTTTATAAATTGCATGGCCTTTCTTCACTTCCAGAGATCAAGAATGTTGCTGCTTATTTTGCAAGCCTGGAGAACTGGCATGCAATGTAATATCCTAGCTCTAGGATGAAAAATAAATATATATTGATAAATAAATTAATAGAAAATAAATAAATAAATAACATAATTTGTATAAATAAATAATTGATTATACAATGGAAGTTAAGGGATTATAAGTGCAAAATTTCTAAGATTTTGCTAGAAGTTGCATTTGTGGAAACATTTGATTTATTAAAACAAAATAAAATAAAATATTTTAAGAACATGCTAGAGATGGGTTTATGTGGTAGCCATCTAATTAGTTAAACAAAAGAAGATAAGAGAAGTAAGAAGAAGCCTCCAGATTTTTGGGAGAAGGCGAAGGGTTGATCTTTGAAAAAAAAAAGGAAAGAATTGGGAGGAGTTGCTCTTCTACAAAATCAAAACAAAGAGAAGAAAGGCTTTGAACTAAGAAGGAAGGGGCCTGTTTTCAATCTCTACCATATTTCCACCAAAAACCCCGAAGTTTTCATGGCTCTTCATCTTTAAACATCAAATATTCCTCTCTTGTCCCTTGGGTTGTTTGAATTTAACGGAGTAATTGGTTGTTTTGAGGGTTTTGCAATAATTGGGGTTTTCTATCTCCTTCAATCATGGTTATGGGGCTCCATCAAGGCTGAGCTAAGTAAATTGGAGGCTGTTTTAGAGGAAAAAACAAGTCAAGTGCAAAGCTGCCATTTTTTGGAGTAACTAGGGGACTAAGGTGTTTTGGGAGAGTAATTGAACTCTAATTTCAACTAAATTTTGTAAGTAATTTCTCGAGAACCTTATAGATGTATTAGAGTGTGTTTGTCAATTTTGAAGTCATGTTGAAGATTAGAGAGGTGGAAACCTTGTTAGGATTGCAGCTGAAAATTCGAAACTATTTTCCTGAATTTTATAGCATCTATATTTTATTTATATCTTGCGATAAAAAAACTCTAAATTAGGTGTGGGTTGATTTTAAAGAATCTTTGAAGAGTCCTCTATAACTTTTTAGTTTTGAGTTAGAGCTTATTTTTCTTGTATGAAGGTCGAATAAAGTCATACTTTTTAATACTCAATCTGTCAAAGTAATTGAGTTGATTATGATTCGGCCTTTATAAATTTCTTTATAGTTATCAAATTGGGTTGAAATATATATAGCATTACTAGACACATAGATCTAACTCTGCGTAAAATTTTGCGTTCAAAACCCATAAGCGCACAGATCTTGAATTATAGTGCAAAAGATATCGTTCCCACGAGGATTGAATATTGAATACTAATATTGCTACCTATGTTCTTATCTAGCAAATAGAACAAAGTAATTTAGCAAATAATATAAATCTAAACAAATTAAACTAAAAGAAAATCAAATATTTAAAAAATAGAGCTTAGGTTTAGTTTTACTATTCCAATCAAATCATGAACACATAATTATTAAACACCTTAATCATAGTAAAAGGTAATTGTTCTTAAATACCTAAAGACTCTCTCGAGCTTAATTCAGC
The DNA here is from genome assembly GCA_949671775.1 of Mallotus repandus. NCBI lineage: Eukaryota > Viridiplantae > Streptophyta > Magnoliopsida > Malpighiales > Euphorbiaceae > Mallotus > Mallotus repandus. Next base: position 4,665 of record CATIWM010237003.1, read on the forward strand.
ATGTAAAGATTAAAGTTGAACCTACTCTCATGGTTAAGAAGTTAATCTAAACTTATTAAGTTCCTTAATAATGAATTTACCACTGTAGACTCTGCCTACTGTCATGGTTCCCCGTAGAGCTTGCCTACTCTCATGGTCAAGTGGTCTAAGTCCTATAAGTCTTAAATTGATAAATTTCCCTAACTCTCGTTGGTTAATCCATCCATAAACATGCAATCAAACAGACCTGGAATGATAACAAGACATTAAGCTCAACGCATAGAATTAACTGAAAGTCAAATTAATAAAAGACTTGTGTTCAATCACATCATAGAATAACTACTCCTAACCTAAATCCTAAAAAGGATTTAGCCAAACATGGCTTTGAAAAGAATTACAAACATAAAATAAATAACAAGAGAATGAAGAAGAAGAGTAAATAAAACTCGTTTAAGTGCCGCTTCAATCTTCAAACCCTTGCTCGCCTTTTTGAGCTCTTGTTTGTGGCTCTTTTTATTGTCCTAGGAATTCCCCCATAAACCTTTTTTATTGCCCCTTTATATAAGAAAACCTTATAGAACCCTAGATGCCCTTGTATTCCTTTTCCTTTTTCAATTAGGAAACCTTCTTCTGTTTGACAGGGCTTTGACATGGCCTTAACATGGCCGTGTCACGTCTTCTTCTTTTCGGCACGACCTCAGCATATGGGCGTGCTTGTCTTCGATTCAAGTTTCCAGTAGGTTGCACGGCCTGCAAGATGGCCATGTCATAGCCGTGTTGAATGCTCATAAATTCTTCAATTTAGACAGAAAGATGCATGGTTTATAACATGACCGTGTTGCCCCCGTGTCGTATGACACTCATAGTCCAATAGTGGACACGACATTAGCATGGCCGTGTTGTGGCCATGTCGTATGCTTCCTCATCTTTTTTTTGGAATTCCTTTTTAGATTTACCTATAAAAAGGAAGATTAATTAGGCACTTAAATAAAACTCCTAATTTGACTAGAATTAAATAAAAAATAATAGAATCCTAATTCAGATACCAAAACTAGAATATTTCCTAATTGACATTAAATTCTACCCAATTAACATTATTTATTAATTCAAAATTCATTAAAAATTCAACTCTAAACATATGTAAATATTGCACACATCAAATTCCCCCACACTAAAGCTTTGCCTGTCATCAATCAAATTTGAAATTCAAAGACTAGCTCAACTACAACCAAAGAATTATAATTATTAAGTTATGCAAACCAATAACACTGAGACTGAAAAATGTTTACTAAAGAAGATAATCAGACAAAAATACATCATCTATGAACAATTTACTAATCATAACCCAAGCACATAACTCTTTGAAATCCAATGAACATAAACTAGAAGAAGAGCATTTAAGCTTATCATTTTTTTTTCTTTTGAAAAACAAAAAATGGTTGTGAATGCATTTTACGCTCCATGTCACAACATCTTTTCTTTCCTTTGGCTTTGGCTTTGGTGAGTGCATTTTATGCTCCTCGTACCCTTTTTTTTCTTTTGCTAAAAAACAAGTGTATTTTATGCTCCATCTTGCTCTGAGTTTTTGCAAAACAAAATTAGCCAAGTGCGTTTTACGCTCCATCTTGCCTCTGTTTTTTTAATTACAAACCATCATGCATTCTCTCCTAAAATCATGCTCAAATTCAATCCCAAAGTTGATGTTTAGGTTATAAAAACTAACTTTTTCATGCTTAATGATTATGTACAACCATCTTAATTAATAAACCATTCAATAATTCGATAATTAAACTAGAAAGCAAACTTATACACTATTTTCCTAATCGTAATTGAGCTTCAATTTTGCACAAAACCAAAAATAAAAAGTTTAAAGGACAAACATCACAACAAATGTGGAGAAATCAAGTTGAAAGTTAATGAATCTCATCAGTTTTTTTTTATTTTTCTATTTTCTTAATTTAACTAATACACATGCAAAAATAAACATAAAATACACAAACATAAAACATAAAAACATTATCCTAATATTTGACATCCTCCCCCGCACTTATCTATGGCATTGTCCTCAATGACAAAAATATTAGAATTAGAAAAAGAAAAAGAGGACTTCCCTAGTAAGCATTTTCTTCCTTTTGTGCTCGCTCCAAATGTTGGATGACTTAAAAAAAAATAAAATAACAAAAATTAAGAAAAATAAAAGGAGAAAACCAAATTAAAAATAAAGTTAAATAAAATAAGTAAATCAAAACACATTGGGTTACCTCCCAACAAGCGCTAATTTTAGGTCATTAGCTTGACCCCTTGAATATATAGTGTCACGGGTGCAATCGAACATGAGGAAGTGTTCTTGGAAGCATCTTCCTTTTCTTTCTTTTGGTGGGCTCCCTTATGGCCGGATAATAAAGTGCGGACTCCACATGCCAAATCTTTGGTCTTAGAATTACTTGAAGAATATAAGGCTTCTCATGTGGGTTCTCAGACAGTCCAACACCTTTCATGGATTTCTCGTATATGGTCGTAATAGGCCCTGGAATATATGCATTGGTATTTATAGATGGCTCATCTTCATCTTCATTCCATGTAGCTTCAAGAATTGTTATGATTTTCTCATCCAACTCATCTTGAAATTGAGTTGAGTGACTTTGTACCTTGTCATCCTTGATGTCTACAAACTCGTTCTTATTCTTAGAGACTTATTCAATTTCCTTGATGATTATCTCTTCTTGCATATCATGGCACAACTTAAAAATGATTTCATCATCTTGACTCAAAGTGCTCTCATCATCCCATACACTTTCTCCTTGTGCTGGTTGCATTGAACAATTCACGGGTGCATACATTTGAAATTTTTGGAAGCTTGCATTTTGAATTTCTGTAGTTTGATCTATTTGCAATTGGTTATTCCTTAGATAATCTATTAATACAACCAAAGCTTTTGTTTGTGCAGCCATTTCAGACATGATTTGCTCCATCTTGATCACCAATGATTATTCTTTAACTCTCTTAGCCTCCTCTTGTTGATAACTCTAAGTATGGTCCACACAACTGCTCTAAGATGGGTTATAGTGAGGTTGTGGAGGTGACTATGAATAATATGGGTAGTATGCCCCATTGTGGTTCTCTCCACACCAATTACAAACCTGAAAAAAAAGATGAAAAATAATTAAATGGCATATGTCCTACATTATTTATAGGATCACATTCATTAGCCCTTAAAAATTAATAAGAAAATCTACCATTATCCATGACAAATTACTTATCAATATTGCAAATAAAATAAAATAAAATAAAATACCAGTCTAAGAGAAGTTAAAATTAAATTAATATCAATATTGCTAATCCCCAACAACGGCGTTAACAAAACTTATTGCGTTCAAAACCAGTAAGCGCACGAATCGTGAATTGTAGTACAAAAGATATCATTCCTATGAGGATTGAATATTGAATAGTAATATTTCTGCCTATGTTCTTAGCTAGCAAATTAAACAAAGTAATTTAGCAAATAATATAAATCTAAATAAATTAAACTAAAAGAAAATCAAATTGTTAAGACATAGAGATTAGGTTTAGTTTCACTATTCCAATCAAATCATGAACACATAATTATTAAACACCTTGATCACAGTTAAGGGTAATTGTTCTAAAATACCAAAAGACTCTCTCAAGCTCAATTAAGCATGTAAAGATTAAAGTTTAACCTACTCACGTGGTTAAGAAGTTAATATAAACTCATTAAGTTGCTTAACAATTAATTTACCACCGTAGACTCCGCCTACTGTCATGGTTCCCCGTAGAGCTCGCCTACTCTCATGGTCATGTGGTCTAAGTCCTATGAGTTTTATGCTGATAAATTTTCCTAACCCTCGTTGGTTAATCCACCCATAAACATGTAATCAAATAGACCTGGAATGATAACAAGACATTAAGCTCAACGCATAGAATTGACTGAAAATTAAATTAATAAAAGACTTGTGTTCAATCACATCATAGAATAACTAATCCTAACCTAAACCCTAAAAATGATTTAGCCAAACACGGCTTTGAAAATAATTACAAAAATAAAATAAATAACAAGAGAATGAAGAAGAAGAATAGATAAAACTCGTTTAAGTGCCGCTTCAATCTTCAAACCCTTGTTCGCCTTTTTGAGCTCTTGTTTGTGGCTCTTTTTATTGTCCTAGGAATTCCCCCATAAACCTTATTAATGCCCCTTTATATAAGAAAACCTTATAGAACTCTAATTGCCCTTAAATTACTTTTCCTTTTTCAATTAGGAAACCTTCTTCTGTTCAAATGGCTTTGACACGGCCTTGACATGGCCGTGTCACATCTTCTTCTTTTTGGCATGACCTCGGCACATGGGTGTGCTTGTCTTCGAGTCAAATTTACAGTAGGTTGCATGGCCTGTAAGATGACAGTGTTATAGCCATGTTAAATGCTCATAAATTCTTCAATTTGGACAGAAAGATGCACGGTTTATAATATGATCGTGTTGCCCCCATGTCATATGATACTCATAGTCCAGTAGAGGACATAGCCTCAGCATGGCCGTGTTATGGCCTTGTCGTATGCTTCCTTATCTTTTTTTTTTGGAATTCCTTTTCAGATTTGCTTACAAAAAGGGAAGATTAATTAGGCACTTAAATAAAACTCCTAATTTGACTAGAATTAAATAAAAAACAATAGAATCCTAATTTATATACCAAAACTAGAATATTTCCTAATTGACCTTAAATTCTACCTAATTAACATTATTTATTAATTCAAAATCCATTAAAAATTCAACTCTAAACATATGTAAATATTGCACACATCATAAAATTTGAGCATCAAATTCTATTTATAGAATTCCCAGAAATTTTTTGAAGTTACCCCAGAAATCTTCGATAACAGAGCAAGGGAGATAAGAGTTGAAAATTTAGTTTGCTTCAACATTAGAAAATGTATATCAAATAGGTATAGTAGAATTTTTTTAGAGAGCTTGGAATCTCATTTTATCATTTTTTATATAAGAGTCACTCCAACTACAACGGTAGAAAATATACGGGTCCATCTGGTTTGTATCTTTTGTTGGCAATTTCAAGTAAATGGATAATAGTATAACTTTCTAGTTTTAAATCTACCATATATATGCTTGAGAAATGATTTTTATTCAAACTATCTTTTACTTGGTGATTGTAAAAGTGTATTTTCCAGTAACTTGGGAACATATATGTTACTTTGATTTTGGTGTTATTATATGGGAAATGAGTTTAAATGATGTTTTAATAAAGGATATGCACTCAGTGATGTTGCTTATGAAATCACATCTTGAATGTTGGGTGCTAAATAGAAAATATACTATCACCCTTTAAGGGTATTGTCTCTGTGCATGCATATGATGAGGATTTGCATTTTGGGTTGCGAGGTGAGACATTCAGTGCCCATAGTTGCTAGGAATTTATAGGACACAACTATGAGTGCATATAAATTGATTTTTGATTGTGTTTTACTTGATTTTGGTTTAAACTCTCGATAAGATTGAGATTTGTGATGGAAATGCTCTAAGAGCCGGTTGATAATTTTATTAGAATTTTAATGTATTCAGCACATATTTAAGAATGAGTTTGTAAACTAATTTGCGGTAAAGTTTGCTTGATGAACTCATTATTGTTTTCGATGTATTTATCATAATTCAAGTAGTTTGAATGATTTTTATTTGATTTTTATCCGAAACATTTTAATTCTTAATATGTGAGATAATAATTGATTGTATGTTCCCCTTGTTATACTCTTATCCTCTCACTGAGTAGTCGTACTCATTCCCTCCATTTTATCATTTTGCAAACTCTTTTATGGACTAATAGATCATTGTGAGCACGTAAGAACTTTAGTGGAGGTTGAGCTAATGAACTCCGGTTGTTTTGGATAATTTTGCCTAGACTAGGCTTAAAGGCTAATATACAGTTTATAAATAGTTACTCTTAACTGTATCTGGTCCACAGTAAGTCATATAATGATATTTAATAGTATTTTGTTTATAGTGAACTTGGTTGATCCAAAAGTTTTAGTTTTTAGTTATACTCATCCTTGTGATAGAGGATGGGGTGTGACATGCAAGGCTCAGTCATCCAAATTATTCAACTGTTCAATTGCCATATTCTTCTAATAAAACTTCTACCAATAAATGTTCTTCTTATTGTTTAGGAACAATGCATCGTGCCTTTATATTTAACCAATCATCACAGTTCTAAACCACTTCAATTAATCCCATTCTGATGTCTGGGGTCCTGCCCCTATGTGTTCGTCATTTGGTTATAAATATTTTGTTATTTTCATTGACGATTACTTCTTATTCACTTGGTTGTATCCGTTAAAATGTAAGAGTGATGTTATTCTAATTTTTAAGCAATTCCAATCTTTAGTTGAAAAGCAATTTGATTGTAAAATTAAAGCTTTAAACTCGGATTGGGGTGGCAAATATCACCCTTTACACAAATTTTTTAAAGAAAATGGGATAATTCATCGCATTACTTGCCCTCATACACATGAGCAAAATGACATTGTAGAGCATAAAATTTGTAATATTGTTGACATCGGTCTAGCTCTTCTAGGTCACTGTGGTGCCCCATTCAAATATTGGGAATATGCATTTGAGACAATAATTTTTCTTATAAATTATCTACCCATTGTCTCTTTATCTAACAAAATTCCATACCATGTTTTATTTTATAAAAACCAAGATTATTCATTCCTTAAAGTGTTTGGGTATGCTGTTTATCTTCTTTTTGGACCTTATAATAGACACAAATTTTCTTTTTGATCCAAAAAATGTGTCTTTTTAGGGTACTATCCTCATCATATAGGGTATAGGTGCTTAGACAAAGACACAAGAAAAATTTATCTTGCATAACATGTTGATTTTGATGAAAAACTTTGCCCGTTTCACAATGTCACATGTACTCCGAATAATTTGGATGGTTTTCTAGCTTTGATGTCACAATCCTCTTGGTTGCAGATCACGCAACAGCTTCCTTGCTCTTTACAACCTGCAAGTATCGACTTTTATTCCAATTCTACTCCTTTACTTTCCTCTTCTTCCTTATATACTTCACCCAATTCTTCTTACAAATCTTCACACTTATTCTCTATCTCACAGTGAGTGACCTTTTTCTCATCCGAGATCCGGTGTCCCCGGAGGTTGGATATTGGGACATTTTTTCAATTCCAAGGAACAAACTTTGCTGAATGGGATATCTGTTCCATTTTTGGGATAGGGACAAATGATTGGTCTGGGGGGATGTGAGATACTTTGTGTTTGGAGTCGCCACCTGGTTTTTAGAAAACTAGAAAAAGATGAAAGGGACGACATCGGGTCACTCAACGAGTATCATCCCCAGTAGAGATTCTGAGCTTGGGAGATCTCATATACTTTTTGACTATTTCTCATTATAATACTAAATACTGTAGCACCCTAGTTTCGGTAATGACAGTTGATATATACACATTCACGCAAGCACATTGATAATAACAGAAAGTATGAGAAATTTAGCATAACTATTTCTCATTACAAGGCTTTCCTAGTAAATACATTTGAAAAAGGAAAGGAAGGTTGAGGAAATGTAAATCTAGCAAATACCTACACGATAGAGGTTAACACAACTATGTGCAATTCCATCTATTCATCCATTCAAACAACTTATAAGCACAATAAAGATGATTGATTCACTATGAATGATTAAACAAATGCACATAGTTCATGCTCTTGCAGGAGTTATTATAAAGCATTTCTAAATGATGAGATAAATAGTAAATAATGATGATTGCATCATTGGACCACAATATCGAAGCTTTAGCTTAGATAAGGAGCTTTTGTGTTTATTGAATGCATATTGATGCAAAATGATGATTTATTATGAGCAAAACAAAGCAGAGATTATTTAATCAGCATGCAAATTGCTAGTCTCATCACATAATCACAAAAATTTCTCAACTGCTAGCGGCAATAAAGTAAAATGCAAGACAGTAAAGTAAACGTGCAAAAATGATTATTCGGTCCTTAGATTCGACTAAGTTTTCTTTTTTGAGTTTTTGAAGCTTTAGTTTCACATGATTTTCAAGCTTTCCTCATTGTGAGGTTGAAAATGACGTGTGTAATGCAAATTTGTATACCTTTGAAGCATGCTTTGACAAAGATGAGGGTGGGTTTGGTGCAAAAGCGGTCTTAAAAATCCTACAAAAATGTAGTGGTGAGCTAAAAGTGTGTAAATTAGGACTCCTGAGTCTTCAATTCTAAAGTTTTTTAGTGTATGTGAGTCTACTTTTTTTGGCTCCCCTCTCCATGGCTCTTGCCTTGCTGAAATGGGAGGTAGAGACCCCTTTTTTATAGGAAAAAATGCCTAGAAATGCATGAAAAGTAGGGAAAATGCACTTGATCATGCCTCTGGTGTGCGTGATCATGTGCCCATGTGATCATGCGCCCTTGTGCGTTGCGGCCTTCCCAAGCTTCGATCACACTGTTTCAGGGGTCCAATTACACTAGCACACAAAACTAAAATCATCAGTGACCCATTTTCGCTGTTCTTGTGATAAGTCCTAGGCAAATGCTTCTCGGACTGCTTCGAGCAATCCAACTTAAATTCTCTTAGAGATCCATTGAAAGAAGGTATTTCAAATTTTGGAAATTTCAGATACAGAGATCCATTAAAATTTGTTGAATGGTGTCAATTATGTAGTTCCCTCTTCGGGTAACAACTATACCAATTATCATCCTCCATGAATTTCTGTTGAAATCCTTTGCAATTGCTCATATTTAGGCAAGTCTCCTTACACATCTTAAATGTGTAATTTGGTAATAGATGGATGTTATAGCCATAAAAATCAACATGGTGGAGTTCCACAAAGCCAATCTCATCCTTGTTGCGTGGAATCTTGAATTCAGGTTTGCATCCATAACTCAAATCAGTCTGATTCTTCATCTTGAACTATGAAGGGCAAGTGCATCTCGGGCCAAATCTAGAATCATAAACACATATGCTGTTAAGTCCACATGCACCATGAATCCTGCATGGAACTGATAAAGTTTGCCATGTGACAGCATAAATTGAATAAATTTAAAAATTGAGATAAATTTGCCAAAATTTTGAAACGTTTAGACTTTTAATACCAATAGACCATTGTAGATTTACAAAATAGAAAATGGTAAATTTAATAATTTATAAGATGACACATCAGTGTTTTTATTTAGTTTTGACAAAAAAATTATTTGTGCTAAAATTGCCAAATATTTGTCAAATTTGAATAATTTTATCAAAATTACAAAATTGAAATAAAATTGCGAAATGTTACTAATATTTGAATTTTTGGCACCAATGCACAATAACCTTTATTTTAATATTGTTACACAACAATACAACTATCGTTACTGATTACACGTGGTAAAATATAGCAACACAGAACTATTAAGCGATTTATATGGTAAAAAAGAAAAATAATTTGTCACTGATCAGCTTTATGGCGTAGAAGCATCTCAACTACTTGGCTCATGGAAGGTCTTACATATTTGTCTTCCTTTACGCATTGTCTTAGCAGCATGACGTCCATTGGCCAAGACCGGCTCAGCGATCTCTTTGACCAAGGACGATGCGGTCGGAATATCATCATTCTTCATCTCTCTAACCCATGCCACTAATCCTTTGTGTTCTATTTCTTCTGTACTGCAACTGTGATCCATTACTGAGGTTCTCCCAGTCACCATCTCCAACACAACTATTCCATAGCTATAAATATCCACTTTGGAAGTAATGTGCTGATTGAAAACCCATTCTGGAGCCATATAACCACGTGTCCCTCTAATCCTTGTGAAGTTTAAATTGCCAGTTGCAGCCCTGTTGAGTATCTTTGACAAACCAAAATCTGCTACTTTTGGTTGATAATTAGAATCTAATAGGATGTTTTCAGATTTAACATCACAGTGCAAAACCCATTCCAAGCACTCATGCAAATAAGCGAGTCCTCTTGCAGTGCCCAAAGCAATAGCAAATGTCTTGTCACAATCAAGTGAATGAAAAAATATTGCATCTGCTAAAGATCCATTCTCCATGTATTCACACACTCAAAGTTTGTGATTTCTCTCCACACAATACCTCCGACAAAAATTCCTCATCTCCTTGGTTAGATTGACACAAGAGTGTCCCATTGAGATGTTTACATACCACCTTCCAGCCTATCTCCATTAGTATTTGTCTGTTAATAATTCATTTCTTTCCAGTTGTGTGCAAATAATTCATTTCTTTCCAGTTGTATGCCAGCCTAGCTTTAATCTTCCAGCTCAAAAATTGTATTATTTAATTTGCACTAATGTTGTATTATAAACAGGCTTGTAAGTATTTCATTTTCCATTCATAACTCGATTTGAGAAATAAAAAATTCAGTTCTTCTTTTAGAAAATTATTTTCTACTCTTAAATTTATTCTTAAATTCTAAGAGTACCTATATCCTTGGATTGGCTTCTCCAAGATGGTGATTTGGCCAAGTATTCGTCGTAGCGGAGTTTTCAATTCCACCACAATTGGCAGAATACAAATTCTAGCACTTCAACGGTGTCAACTTGGTATCAGAAAACTCTCGATCCTCCTGTGGATTAGAGTTACAAGGTATCAATCTATCCATTATCTATCCTTTTGTTTATAAAAAAAAATTGTTGTAGTACCTCTTTAAAAAAAAATTTCATACCTAAATTTATAAACTAACCAACAACCACCATTTACACTTCTAAAGCACTTCCATTCCCTAGTGATCAAACCAAACCTCACTCATCTGAAAGCCTTTTCAATTTAAAAAAAAATCAACAAACCCAAGCTGTAACCGCACCATTCCTCACTGATCCTATCCTTACTCGCCCATTTATCCATGTTTCTTTAAGAACTGATAAAAAAAATTTCAGCAAAAAAAAAAAAAAAGAGGTGTAGTAATAAGGAGAGAATTGTTGTTTAGTTGTTTCAACCTTGTGTGTTTTGTTAGAAAAAAAGGATTGAAGGTTTATAAAAGGGAAGAAAAGATAATAATAGAGGTAAGGGGCACGTTAAAGCTTCAGTAGTAAATTCAAAAACCAAAAAGCTAACAAACCCAAGAAAGTGCTCCTGTAAAGTGTGTTAATTTTTATATTCATAAGAAAGTGCTCCTGCAAAGTGTGTTAATTTTTTATATTCATAAGAAATTGCTCATGCAAAAGAGTGTTTATATTCACGTGAAACATCTACCATCTCTTTAAAAAAAAGTAAAGTCTATTTTTTTTTACAAATTTGGGCCATGCATTTGACCTCTTAAAAAAAAAAAGTCTTTGTACACATTTGGGCCAACTTTCTTTTATATAAAATTTAGGCCAACTTCCTTTTATATACAAACTTGGGCCAAATATTTGATTATTTACTCTTTGACAAGTTTTTTTTTGTTCAATGTATTTTTTTAAATTTTATTTCTTGGTTGTAAGGTTTGTTTAAAAAAAATGAGATATTAAAAAAAAGAAGAGAGAAAAAAAATCTAAATAAAAAGGTGAGATAAAAAAAAGAAAAAAAGTGAGATATTTAAAAAAAAGGTCCTACAAAAAAATTGTTGAAAGATGCCACCAAGATGAAATCACCAAAGACTTGTTGAAGATGTCACCGTTGAAGAATTACAATGACAGATCTAGCAACTCCAACAATGACTTGAACAGTACGAGCAAAGAGGAGAACAAGTTCGTGAGTCAGAAGATGATCAAAAAGTTGAGATTAATCCTTTCCACAATCTAGCAAGTGAGTCATCTGGAGAAGAAGCAGAACCACGACTGCAAGTACATAAAAGGAGAAACCAAGACTGAGATCATAGAGTGAACGTGGGCATACTAGATTTTGAAGGATAGTTAAATCCAGACAATTTTATTGAATGGATGCATACTGTTGAATGAGTCTTTGACCATAAAGACATTCCATACCACCGCAAAGCCAAGATTGTTACCATTAAGCTTAAGAAAAATGCTTCGATATGGTGGGAAAATCTTAAGCACAAGCAAGAACGTGAAGGAAGAAGTATGATCACAACCTGGGAGAAGATGAAGGAGAACTTTAATGCAAGTATCTGCCTGATTTCTATTGACAAGATATCTTCATTAAGCTTTACAACCTTCAACAATGTGATCAGTCAGTTGAAAAATACACCGCAAAATTTGAACTTCTCATGATGAAGTGTGACCTCAACAAACCAGAAGAACATACTATTATTAGATTCCTCAAAGGATTAAAGATTGAAATTGCCAATGTTGTTTAACTTCAACCCTATTGGACACTTAATGATGTGATCAAGCTAGCATTGAAGGTAGAATGCCAACACAGGACTTCCAAATGAAGTGGAACAAGGAGTGTAGCCAAGACCAATGCTTCCAACCAGGAGAGTACTTCAACAAAGCCATCATCATCCACCACCACCACCACCACCAAGAAGGATACTGAAGTAATCGGTAAAGCACATGGCACAACTTCTTGCAATAATTCTAAAAAATGCTTTAAGTGTCATGGATTTGGCCATATTGCATCTGATTGTGCAAATTGAAGGGTAGTGTCATTTGTGGAGGAAGCTATTAGTATAGATGTGCCATAGTGCCATTTCTTGTAATATAAATGACATTGTACTTTTATCCCTATGGCAAATAAATATTCATTTAAATAAAGTGTTTGTTTACTTGAGTATTTATCCTTTAGCATTATGTTAAAAGAATTTATTATCAAGAGTTGACAATATGAGTGACAAATTCTTTTAGTACATATGCTATAAAATGTTTGTAGTCATAAGATTAATATATGGGTAGTATTAATCCATAGACTATCACCTCGGTCTATTTTCTTTTATCGGTATGTGATATTGGTAGTGGGAGGTAGTGAGTATCATGCTACTTGATATGAGATATCAGAATAGACATGTGGATACTCATGTGATGGGTGGATCGAACTGTGATGTAAGATAAGTGATGGCATGGAAATTCACTTTCATCAACAATCACTGTCTTGGACATAATAGTGCATATGGTCCTTTGACTTGAGGCGACACGGTCATCCACATATGGTTGGTTAGAGTTTGTTACCGCTTACATACCTGTGCTAGACATGTATATGTATATGGCGTGTGGTGGCTCTAGTTGGTTATATGCAGGGATGAGTGATCGGCCAAGATGAAATTCATTACCTGGAGTGAACTAGGTTAATATCCTATGCTATCTAAGTTATTCTCGATGAATAAGTACTTGGCCAGGTCAAACTTGACTTACCCGAAAAGTGTTTCGATGCTAGAAAGTGTTTCTAGTAGAAGTCATGTTTTATCGAGAATTAAACTAAAGATGTGGTCATATGATTGACGTAATTAAAGTTTGACTGACCATGACTCTAGCTGATGTTGGGATCTTAAAATGAAGGGACATTAAGTGCACGATAATTATGTTCTATGGTTCTTGTGAATCTACGGATAGCATTTATTTCCAATTGGGTAGTCGTGACATCTGTGCTAGGGGTCACTCACGACTTATGGAAACTAAATGTGATTAATTGGAATTTTCACATTTAGCTTGGAAAGAGTTTCCAATAATATTAAGAGTTAATATTATTTATTTCCATTGCCATTAGGACTTGAACCTAGTAAGTCACACACATAAGAGTAGCACCGATAATGATAACTATTAATTTGATTATTAATTAAAGTTTTTAATTAATTAAAAAAATTAATTGAATTGGATTTTTGCTTGTGCGGGGATCTAGCATATCCCAAAATCTAATTCAAAGGTTAGGACTATTAAATATTAATTTGGACTTAATTTAATATGTGATATTAAGTTTAAGGACTAAATTAATATTTGCCACCTTACTACTTTGGATATAGGCCATGAGATGGACCATGTACATGTAGTTTAATGGATGATGGATGGGCTTAAATAATTTAGTGTATTAGTGAGAAGGCCTTTTGCTTAAGTGTTAAATAAAGCCCATAAATCTAACTAGTGGATGTTGTAGAGATGGGCTCATTTAAGAGTTAAATAAGTCCAACTAATTAAAGCCCACTTATTAAAGGAGGTGTCATATAAGCATAAGTATGTGATGCTCATGCTTGCATGGTGACCAGCATGTGCTTTCCATGCAATATGATTACATGAGTGACACCATGGCAAGGTGTCATAAGCATGCACCTTTTGTTAGTGGAGAATCTCTACATGCATGAGTTTAATTTTTTAATGCAAAAGTAAAAAGTAAGTGGACAATTCTCTACATGCATGAGATGGCTTATTCAATACTCAAACTTGAGTTAGTGGAGGATCTCTACACATGCAAAATTAGTCTCTGACATATACACTAAGTTAGTGGATATTCTCTACATAAGAACACTTACCACTTCCTTAGAGAGATTAATAAAAAAGAGAGAAAATAAGATAAAGTTCTCAAGAGTTGAGACTTCTTCTTCTTCTTCTTCTTCTTCTTTTTGTAAGCCTGTGAGTGAGAGATACAAGAGTTATATTTCTTCATAAGTCCATTGTCAACATCCCTTGTACAAAAGTTGTGCAAGTGAAGGCTACATCCATCCAAAGGAGGCATGAA
>CATIWM010237007.1:0-10574 GCA_949671775.1 Mallotus repandus
GAAGTGTGACTATTTTGAAGCATATAGCATGGTAGTTAAAGCATGGAGCATAGGTTGTCGGCCGAATCCAGACTCTCTCTCTCCTTGTAGCATACATATGCCCATTAGTTAATGTAAAATGTTTGTATGCGTGTACGGATAAGTATAAATGTGTGTATAATAATTACATGTGACTAAAGGATGATTAATAATGAATATGAGATATCACGATGTGTATTAATACTAAGTGTGTAGGGTGTTACATTTTAATTATAATAATAATGATAATGATGATGATGATAATAATAATAATAATAATAATAATCAAATATCAAGAAAAGTTCAAATTAATCCTCCTTCTATACTAAAGCTCAATTTAGTCCTTAAGTTACTCATGTAAACAAGTCAACTAGATTCAATTCATGAAAAATACACCTAGTCAAATGGAATGGTTTAAAATGCATATGTTCACATAATATTAATTATGGATAAAAATGGGGATGTTACATCAACACACCAAGAGGAGGAGAAAAAAAGAGAAGAGACGCATCTGAATATTAAGAGCTTCTTGGATAACATTTCTATTTCTTTTTTCTTATTCTACTCTCCTGTGTGTATTTGAATATTGAATTATGATTTTAATAGCCATGAGTGGGTAAGTTTCTTATTATTGTTGGGATTTTAGAATCCCATTTGATTTAAGTTCATTTAATATATTAGTTTTTGCTTATAAATTGCATATAGTGTTTGTTGAGCTTGTTAAGTGATGTGTTGAGGCTTAATGCATCCCTTGTTTGAATTTATGCAATAACGGTTGGTGGATTCAATAAATCCACAAACACTTATTAGATCTTTCAATGACTTGACAGAGCTTGTATAGATATAATCCTCCATAAGTTTGTTGAATGCCGTTCAAGTTAGGTTTAATCTTGTTGTATGATGATGATGAGAATTAAGTTGTATGATGAGATTTGATTGATGCTTATTAGTGAGATTAACCTTGCTTGAGAGAGATTGTTAATTTGATTTTTGAAAACTTGAGGTGTACAATAGAGCTTGAACCAATGTGTTATTTGGCTTAATGATAATGTGGTGTACAAATTCCCCAACCACATGCTTTCATTATTAATTGTCTTCTCATTATTCTGAATTACAAAAGCCTTACTCATATTCTTTAGATAGTTTGTTACACTGTTCTTTTATTTTAAGCAATCCATTTTAATAGCTCTAAACATATACAATAGAGATTAATAGGTGATTAGTCCTCAATCCTTGTGGAGATAATACTTTACTTATTATTATATTACTTGTCGACCCACGCACTTACGGTAATCAACAAGTTTTTGGTGCCATTGCCGGGATTGATAGAGCTAACATCATAATTGATCAATATTATTTTGCATTAGAACATTTCCTATTTTTAAGCTCTGTTCTTGACTTGCCAACTCTATTTTAAGGTACCCTTGTGATTATGTATGCACAACACTAGACGTTCGGGAAAAGAACCACTTCTTTACATTCCTTATTTATCTTAATTAGAAAGGGAGAATCGTAGAAGATTAAGGAGTGCGACTAGAGACATGGTAGCACAACACAGAGAATAATAAGTTAATGCAGAGAGCGAACTCTCCTTGAGTTTCCTATGCCCGGTTTAGAAGGGGCTCAACAAAGTATCACTAGACCAAATGTACAAGCCAATAGTTTCAAAATCAAGCTTACTCTATTGTAAATGATTCAATCTACTATTAATTTTTATGGTTTTCCTTCGAAAGATCCAAACATGCGCATAGTAAATTTCTTGGAGATTTGTGACACATTTAGCATAATGGGGTCTCCGATAATGCTATTAGACTAAGGTTTTTTCCATTCACATTCAAAGATAGAGCCAAAGCATGGCTTAATTCTTGGCCTCCAGCATCTATCACAAATTGGGACTCACTTGCCAAAGGATTTCTAGCAACATAAATTCCTCTCGCAATAATAACAAAGATTATTAAAGATATAACTACATTCCAACAATTTGAGAATGAATCTTTGTGCGATGCATGGGAGAAATTCAAGGAATTACAATGAAGTTTTCCACACCATGGACTTTCCAAAGTTGTTCTCATCTGAACCTTCTATAATGGAGTGATGAGGTCTACAAGAGATAAAATTAATGCAGCTGCAGGGGGGTCTTTGATGAGGAAAACCATTGATGGTGCTTTTGAATTTTTAGAGGAGATGGCTAACAACAATTACTTATGGCCTTTAGAGAGATATTTGCCTCCTAAACAAAGAGGAAGACTTGGAGTTAATGGGTTTACATCAATTCAAGCACAACTAGCTACATTAAACAAGAAAATTGATAGTTTTGATTTAAAAGGTAATGTTGTCTACACCTCTTCTTCAGCTATATTTTGTGAACATTGTCATATACTTGATCATACAACATTTGAATATGGTTTTGGAAGTGGAAATGTGTATGGGGATGGAACTCTAGAAAATTACAGCTTTGTAGGAAACCAATTCCGACCGAGACAACAAAACAACAACCCCTATTCAAATATATACAACCAAGGATGGAGAAACCACCCAAACTTCTCATGGAGCAACAACCAAAACACTAAAAACTTCCCTAATCAGTTCACTAAACCTCCACCACCACCTGGTTTTTAACCCAAATATTTAGATGAAAGATTTGTTGTTGTAGAGGTAAAGTTTGAGTCTAAGTTTAACAAATTCATGGAAGCCACTAGTGCAAAAATTAATAGTCAAAGTGAGAAATATGACCAAATTTTCAAGCATCAATCTTCATCAATTCACAACATAGAAATTCAACTTGGTTATCTAGGCAATGTGGTTACTACTAGAGCTCAAGGTCATCTTCCAAGCAACACGGAAGCCAATCTAAAAGAACAAGTTAAGGCCATTACCTTGACGAGTGGTAAAGAACTTCAAGGACCTCAACAAGTACCATCGAGAGTTTATGCAGAAAAAGAACCACAAAAGGTGAAAGTAGAAGATGTGCAAGCTGAAATTTCAAAGAAAAAGCTTGAAGAACTAAAGGAGAAACAAGTGGAGCAGCCAACAACTATAGATAGTTCAAAGTATGTTCCAAGGCTACCTTTTCCTTTAAGGTAAAGGAAAAAGAATGATGATGAGCAGAGGTTTGCTAAATTCATAGAAACCTTCAAGAAGTTAAAGTTGAAGATACCTTTCTCAGAAGCTCTGAATGAGATGCCAAAATATGCATAATTCCTCAAGGACATTACCACTAACAAGAGGAAGTGGAATTATAATGAGACAGTTCCTCTAATGGAGACTTGTAGCTCCATCATTTCACAAAAAATTCCAATCAAGCTAAAAGATCCAGTGAGTTTCACAATTCCTTGCACTCTTGATTCTAAAGAATTTCCTAAATGTTTGTGTGATTTAGGAGCTAGCATTAATCTTATGCCTCTTTCTCTTTTCAGGGAATTGAATCTTGGAGAAGTGATCAACACTCTTTAACTAGTTGATCACTCAATTAAGAAACCTTATGGAGTGGTTGAAGATGTTCTTATAAGAGCAGACAAATTTGTATTCCCTATAGATTTTATTATCTTGGACTATTAAGCATTGCCCGTTAATCTTAGGAAGACCTTTTCTCAACACCGGACGAGCTTTAATCGATGTTCATGAAGGCAAGATCACCTTGAGAATTAGAGAAGAGCAAGTTGAGTTCACTATGTCCAAACTGATGCAGCAATCTTAATGGGAAGAGGAATCATGTATGAGAGTGGAAGTAATTGATGATTGCATGACAGAAGTGCAAGAGAAGATGGAGTTAAAAAGATATATTGAAGATAAGCAATTTGAAGATGAGGATGGAGATCCTAAATCTAAATATGAGCTCTTGATTTGAAGTGACGTACCAACAACTCCATCTATAGAGAAACCACCTCAACTTGAGTTAAAACCTCTACTAAGCCATTTGAGGTATGCTTTTCTAGGAGAAGGAAGCACACTCCCCATTATCATCTCTAACAAGCTTACCAAGGCACAAGAAGAGCAAGTTTATGGAGTAGTGAGAAAGATATGGAAGGCTATGGGATGGCAAATTTTAGATATCAAGGGTATCAGTCCCTCTTTTGTAATGCACTGCATAAGGATGGAAGAGAGCTACAAAGCAACTATAGAATGACAGTGAAGGCTCAACCTAAATATGTAAGAAGTTGTTAAAAAGGAGATAGTTAAGTTACTAAATGCTGGAATCATCTATCCCATCTCTGATAGTGAATGGGTTAGTCTGATCCAATGTGTTCCGAAGAAAGGAGGGATGATGGTTGTTGAAAATGAGGAAGGTGAGATGATCTTTAAAAGGGTAGCGAGTGGTTGGAGGGTATGCATTGACTACCGTAAGCCCAACAACGCCACTTGAAAGAATTATTTCCTTCTTCATTTTATAAATCAAATGCTAGAAAGGATAGTTGGTCATGCATATTATTGCTTTTTGGATGGGTATTCAGGTTATAACCAAATCCACATAGCTCCTGAAAATCAAGAGAAAATAACCTTCACTTGTCCCTATGGCACTTTTGCATATAGGAGGATGCCATTTAGATTGTGCGACGCCCCTACCACTTTCCAAAGATTATGACTTCTATTTTTCTTTTTACTTAATAGAGATCATTATGGAAGTCTTCATCGATGATTTCTCTATTTTGGGAGATTCATTTCAATCATCCTTATCAAATCTTGATAAAGTATTGAAGAGGTGTAAGGGTACGAATTTAGTCTTGAATAGGGAGAAATGTCATTTTATGGTGGATGAGGGTATAGTCTTGCGTCACAAGACTTCTCATGCTGGTATAGAGGTAGATAGAGCTAAAATTGAAGTTATTGATGAATACCTTTTAATTTTAATGAATCTTGTTTAATTGCTTTTGACAGCTTGAAAAAACTTTGATTTCAGCACCAATCATCTCTCCACCTTATTGATCAATCCCTTTTGAGTTGATGTGTGATGCTACCAATGTTGCAATAAGAGTTGTTCTTGTACAAAGAAAAGATAACAAACATCATGTTATCTATTATGCCAAATGGACTCTTTTAGATGCTCAATTAAATTATACTACCACTGAAAAGGAATTATTAGCTGTAGTTTTTGCCCTTGAAAAGTTTTGATCTTATGTGTTAGGATCCAAAATTTTTATTTACACTAACCATGCAGCATTAAGATATATTTTTGCTAAAAAAGATGCTAAACCAAGACTTATACGTTGGATTTTATTGCTGCAGGAATTCGATCTTTAAACAAAAGACAAGAAAGGAAGTGAAAACGTGGTTGCAGATCATTTAACCAGGTTAAAACAACATGATAAGCTACCACCTAATAAAAGTGAATTCAATGATCAATTCCCTGATGAATTTCTTTTTACGATACAATATGTAGAGCCTCCATAGTACGCAGACATTATAAACTATCTTGCTTGCGGAGTGCTACCACAAGAGTTGACGTATATGCAGCAGAAGAAATTCATTTCTGAGTTCAAACACTATAGATGGGATGATTCAATCCTTTATAAGGCATGTGCTGATGGTTTACTAAGGAGATGTGTGCCAAGTACAGAAGTTACTTCCATTCTAACACATTGTCACAGCTCTCCTTATGGAGCAGCTAAAACATTATTAAGAGTTTTTGAAAGTGGATTTTATTGTCCCACAGTGTTTCAGGATGCTAGAGAGTTTTTCCAAAAATGTGATAAGTGCCAAAGAATAAGGAATATTACAAGACGTGATGAGATGCCCCTCTCCACCATTCAAGAAGTAAAACTCTTTGATGTTTGGGGAATAGATGGGACCTTTCCCCTCTTCTTTTGGTAATCACTATATCCTTGTTGGAGTATACTATGTCTTAAAATGCATAAAAGCAATAGCTACACAAACCAATGACACCAAAGTAGTTGCTAAATTTCTTAAAAAGATCTTTGCAAGGTTTGGTATCCCTAGAGCATTGATTAGTGATGGACGTTCACATTTTTGTAGCAAACAACTAGAAACACTTTTGAAAAGATATAGAGTTCATCATAGGATTGCCACACTGTATCATCCTCAAACTAATGGATAAGCAGAGGTTACTAATAGGGCTCTGAAGTAAATTTTGGAAAAAACGGTAGCAAGATCAAGGAAGAATTGATTAGTAAAACTAGATGACGCTCTATGGGCTTATCAGATAGCTTTTAAAATACCAATAAGAATGTCTCCATATCGCTTGGTATGTGGTAAAGTATGTCACTTGCCAGTTGAGTTTGAGCATAAAGCATATTGGGCAACTGAAGCCTTAAATTTTGATATGAACGCAGCTGGGAAGAAAAGGTTATTGCAGCTCCATGAACATAATGAACTTAGACATTTGGCATATGAGAATGCTAAGTTGTACAAAGAGAAGACTAAATATTGGCATAACAAGAAGATTATCCTTAAAACCATCAAATAAGGTGATTTAGTCCTTTTGTTCAACTCAAGAATACGCCTGTTTCCAGGCAACCTGAAGTCTAAGTGGAGTAGACCTTTCATTGTAGTGCAAGTACTAATCATGGAGCTCTCATTTCAAAGAATGCAAGAGGAGAGCAATTCAAGGTCAATGGCTAAAGGTGCAAACCATACCAAGAGAGGATAATGGTGCAAGATGAGGATGCACTTTCTCTCTACCTGACAAGCTAAGAATATCCTTGCAAAGCCAAGCTATAGACTATAAATTTAGATTTGCTATATTTTAATTATTAAATTTTTAGTATGTTTGTTTTTTTTTTTTGAATTTTATTTTCATTTTACATTTTTTATTTATTTATTGTTTAAGTAGTTCAGGAATTTAATAGAACACCTATGATGGTAGTAAATATATGTGTGTGTTTTGGACTTTCATTAGACGTAGGACATAATCCATGATCGCTGCAATTACCAAGATCGCTCAATCTCTTACCTAGGAGAAATACGCGATTGCGTATAACCCATGATCGAAACTGCTCACCCCTCTATTCCACTTTACTTTCTGTTGCACTCGTGTCTTTTCCGTAATCGTTGTTTCTCAATTCGACCACATTTTGTAGCGATTGCATGATAATCGTGCTCGCATCTACATTGAATCATTCTCTACGCCTAAATTGCGATCATGTATCAAGTTGCGATCATAAAAATTAAATCCTTTTTACTTATTGTTACGATCGCGAATTTTACACGATCGCGAATTCTTACCAGATCAAGAGGCGACATTAACTCTACCACTTCCCAAAATCAAAAATCGCCCTTATTCTATCCCCATTACCCATTTGTCCATTCTCTCTTCATCAAACCCTAGCCATCTCATCTCTCATCCCTCATTATTTTCCTTCTCTTGATTCAATCCAAAATCGTTATCTTCATCATGCCTCCTCGTGTAAAAGCTTCTCAAAGTCAAAAAGGAAAAGCGTCAATAAGGGAAGACATACAGTCCAAGAGGGCCAACCCCCCACTACCACTGCAATCACCACTCTGGTAACCACCACTCAGCATTGATTATTTTATTCAATATAATGCTCCATTCCCTATCTATAATCATAATGAAGGTGCAAGGTACATATCTCTTATTTCTCGCAAGATAGTAATATGCAAGTTCTTTGACGTTGCACTTTTAAAACACTTAGGTCTGTGGGCACTTTAAAATCATTATGCACAAAGTTAGTTTGGAGCAAGTTTATCACTTTACACTATGACACATACAAAGAACTCACACTCAAGTTCTTCACCACTTTACAACACTCTGAGTCAAGTGACAATGGTCTTTCTTGCCGATTCTTTGGAAAACTATAGGAAATTAACTATGATGTTATGGGTGAAATTTTTGGTTTTCCAAAATAAGGATTAATAGTGGGTCATTTTGATCCTGATCCATTTTGGACCATCCTTTCTGGATCAATTCACTATCCAAGAAGTGGTGCTCTTCTAAACGACATTATTAGAGACCATTGTTATTTGATTTTGCACCATTTTATGAGCTCCATAATTTTTGGGAAGAATGAGACTAGTAGAGTCTTTAAATAAGAGCCACTTCTGTTGTAGGGTTTCCATTATAAAACCCCAATCAATACTATTCATTTTATTTTTCAACAATTGTTGCATGTGAGCACAAGCTCTAAGCTTAGAATCTTTATGGGTCACACAGTCACAACACTTGCACTACACTTTTATACTTTTGATCCTACAACCACTCACATGACTATGATTTCCTATGGTTCCATTAACTATGATTTCCTTTTTTGTGCTGAGGTAGTCACCAAGGATTTGGAGCTTCGCCACCTACGAACTCGATTTTGTTTCAAGGCAAGCCTATCTGAGGGACCATCTGAAGAATTTACCCCCATTCCAGAAGAACTTTTTGAAGACATCCCAGAAGACTTAATGGAACAGGATGCCCCACAACAACCCAATGCAGATGGCTGGCAATTAGTGATGGCCAAATTAGAACAAATGGAGAGAGACCAAAACACCATGTTTGACGAGCTTAAAGAAGAAATTAGATTTATGAGAAACAGGCTTAACAACTTCATGATAGCCACGGGATATGGTATCCTTTCACCTTCTTCTCCATCTCCTCCAAGATCTCCTCCACAAAGGGAGTAACTCCTTTCCCCTAACTCTTTTTAATTTTTAGTTCTAGTTTCTTTTTTAGCTTCCTTTTATTTTCCTTCTTTTTGCATATTTCATGTTCATATTTTTTTCTACTTTTGAAAACTTTGTTTTGATTTTTTTGGTTATGTTTGCGCATTGTATATATATATGTTTTGCATTTTTAGGTACCCCAACACACATTAAGGACAATGTGTGAATCAAGTGTAGGGGGAAAATCAATTTTGCATACCTTGCATTTTAATATATTTTGTGTATATTTTAGGTTTATCATGCATTACATTTTGCATTTTTGTAATTTGACCTAAATGTTTGAAATTTTGATACTTAACATTTGACATTTTTGCAAACTATCTTTGTGTTTCGGCATTATGTGATATTGTTGAGCCTATGTGTTCAATCTCCTTTTAATGGTTAGTTTAATGTCTTTTAACTTTGGTTAACATTTTGAGTTAAGATTTTTGTGCTTCTAATCAACTTAATGCATGTTGTTGCTTGCTTGATCATGATTGTGAATGATTTTTTTAGGA
Organism: Mallotus repandus; assembly: GCA_949671775.1. Classification (NCBI taxonomy): domain Eukaryota; kingdom Viridiplantae; phylum Streptophyta; class Magnoliopsida; order Malpighiales; family Euphorbiaceae; genus Mallotus; species Mallotus repandus. The sequence continues at coordinate 9,138 of CATIWM010237007.1, forward strand.
GTTAGTATTATGAATGAACTAAACTCCTCTTTAAGGTCATCTGTAGTTGTATGCGAAAGGAATCGTAAAAATACACTTTTCCATTTCTTAAAAAAAAGAAAAGAAAAAGAATAAAGTGCTTAGGAATTTAAATTCTATCTACTCCAATGCTCTTTTACAAGAGTATGAGTATTCAAAGAAACCTCTCAAGGTGTTCACGTTGACTAGTTTAGGAAAGGTAAGGAACTACAGAGAGAGGGAAGAAAAAGCATTAAGTAAAAAGAAAATAAATAAAAAGGTTAAGAGTTGATTTCCGTATACCAAATTAGAATGACCTTAAATTGGAGTCTTTTCATTCATGTGTGCTTTTCCTAAGATTTTAATTCATTTTTGTGTGATTGCAAGTGCATAACATGCTCTTGACTTGGTAATTTTAATTCTCAACTTGATTTGTTAACCTTGTTTTGGGATGTGTAAAATAGCTATTAGGGGGAGATTGTGATGTATGCTTGACGAAATTTTAAATATACATTTTGTTCATTGCTTTGATAGTATGTGTTCTTAAGTTTGTTTGAGGACAAGCAAAGATTCAAGTGTGGGGGTATTTGTTGGTGTTAAATTATGCATAGCTTTAGGACTTTATTTTGCATACATTTCACATAGCACTTAGAGTTGAAAATCATATAAAATTATATATTTTATATTTTCTTTGATTTTCGTTAGGGAAAGGAGTTTAGAGGAGATTTGAGAAGGAAAAAAGTGAAAGAATAGAGGAAGATAGAGCAGAGGAAAAATAGAGCTAGTTCATTATCACGATCATGACCTCATGCGCGATCGTGAAACTGCCCAGCTCCAACACCAAATGATGTTGAGCCTGATGCGAGCGCAGCCTCATACACGATCGCGGGTTCTTGGATAACCAACCTTCTGTCGTGAGCATGACTCTTTCATGAGTGGCCCTTCTGTTGTGAGCATGGCTTCATGCGCGATCGCAAGCAGCACATTTCCTGCAAAGAACGTGCTAATGTGTGCATATCTAGAAGAGAAAATCCAAAGGAGGTGAGAGGACATGTTCTAGAAGGGCTAGAAAGGACAAAGGCATGAATTACTTGGGGTATAAAAAGGACCATATTCTCCATTTCACAAACAAGACACCACTTAGAAAAGAAGACACAAGAATCAACACGCCAAGAAAAGGAGAAAAGAAGGAGAAGAGACCCAGCTGAAGATTTAGACCTTCTTGGATAACATTTCTATTTCTCTTTTCTTGTTCAACTCTCTTGTGTGTATTTGAATATTGAATGATGATTTTAATATCCATAAGTGGCTAAGTTTCTTAATGTATTTGGGATTTTGGAAACCCATTCGATTTAAGTTCATTTAATATATTGGTTTTTGCTTATAAATTGCATATAGTGTTTGTTGAGCTTGTTGAGTGATGTTCTGAGGCCTGATGCA
>CATIWM010237096.1:0-17457 GCA_949671775.1 Mallotus repandus
TAATCAAATAAAAAAGAAAAAGGAATAGAAAAAGAACTAGTTTGATGATGCAGTATTGATTCCCCTCAGAAGATGATCACCATTAATGAAAGCTTGTGGCTTTGGTTGTGTTTGTCTGTGATTTTGATTTATTTGGTTCTGATTCACGGCTAAAACTTGAAAAAAGTACGTAAAAAAATCAAGAAAAATGGGTGTCTTTTGGTTGACGGCTAAGAATCAGAAAGAGGTGGAGAGAAAAGAAAAGAAAAACCTCTTTACATGAAAAGAAAATCACGTATTTATAAAGACCCCATCCTGTAACCCTAATCTGGTTACAGGATAAAAATCAAATAAATTATTTTATTATTTATCTAAAAAATAATAAATAAATTTTATCTACACATTTATCTAATAAAATAAAAGTACTTATCAAAATAACCTAATCAAAATCTAATAATAAATGATAAATAAATAAAATAAATAAATAAATAAATTTTTGAAAAAAAAAAGGAAAAGTTCTATTCCCGACCGGAAATACAGATTTCCGGTCGGGAAATCATTTAAAAAAAAAACGGAAAAGTAACGTAAGATGGCCATATGGCCATCTTAACGTGCAAAATGGAAATGAATGGGCCTAACGGCCCATTCATCACTTTTTTTTTAAAAAAACTTAAATTTTTTTAAAATCTATTTCAAATATAAAAAAAAATTAATAATAACAATAATCAAAATAAAAAAAATATTTCCAAAAAAATAATTTACAATTTAGTTTCAAACCAATAAATCAAATCCAATAAATCTAATTTCACAGTCTATTTTCATCATCGGGTCCTCTGTCGCATCTATACTCTAATTATCCCGAAATTGGGTGCTTACAAATAGTACTTTATTATTTTAAGCCACAATTCCTTATTAATATTAATATCTTATTTATACACGTATATATTATAATATTCATACATTTTAATTTAAAATTAAAGATTGTTTATTTACAAGTATAATTAAATAATATATTTTTAAAAGTAAAATGAAACTTATACTTTCATATATAATTTTTATTGCTTATTTCATTGATTTTTGAAATTTTATATTTAAAATTTTAAGTTTATAAGACTTCATAAATATAATTTTTTTATATTAACTTATTTTAATTTTAATTTAAAAATATACGTATATGTATATATGTGAATAAGATTGGTTTAAAATTTTAAAAAAAAATTACACTTGCATAACCAATTTTTGTTGATTATTTAATTATTAAGTTTAAATTTTTTCAATTTACAATGTAGAATTCATAATATTATATAAATTTATTATTTTTATAAGCTGAATTTTTATAATTTTATAAATATTAAATATTTTAGTTTTACTTTAATTATCTTAATTTTTATTTTAAAATAAATAAATTATAAAATAATATTTTCTTATCATTTTACTAAATTATAATTTTAATATTGAGTTAGAAAGTACAAGGTTTAACATGAACACTAGCAATTCCTCTCTCAATACTCATTCCACGTCCCTAAACTCACCATTAACTTTTCTCTCCTCATGGACCATTCCTTACATGTCCTCCCTCAAATCCACCCCTTCTCTCACTGTCACAACCACTTGCTAGCTCCCTCTACATGTTTCTCACCATCCATGAATCGTTAAACCTGGAAATCTCTATAGCTAGTAGTGGAGAGTTTCATGTGGGCTGTAATGGGAGTGTATTTGATGGAAAGAGTGAGCAAAGTTGTGAGTGTTGGGAAGGATGGAAGAATTCATTTGGTTCGGATTTTTTATATAGGTAAACTGGAGGTTAAGAGTCATAGAAAGGTTTTTTTTATGGGAATGGTTTAGTTTCTTATGGTGCTGTTCAATGGACTTCTAATACCAAGTTTGTTACCATTGAGAGTGGGTTTGGTCTTCAATGGTGGAATTTAAAATTTTTTTGATCCATTTGTTGCTCATTTTAAGGGTAATTATTAAGTTTGCATTTGCTTCGCTTTAAATTTTTCCAAATATAATTGTTGCTTGTTCTTAAATAGCTTTTGTATTTTAGTTTGTAAATGTCATGCAAGAAAATGAAGTTGAAGTAATGAAAAAAAAGATGAAATTATTATAAAGAGAAAAAAGAAGAAAAGGAAAGAAAAGGAATAAGAATAAATTCACTCAGAAAAAACTATACATTCTTTTACAATTCAATCATAAGCTAAATTATTCACAATTGACTTTAATAAATTATTAAAAAATAATTTGTTAAGCAAAATGTGCATATATGGCAGTATTTTTGCCCATGTGGGCAAGATGTGGACGAATAGTTGCCACATTTACCTTCCACATCACCACGATTGGCGTATTAAATCTCCACTAACCTAATTTTTCCTAAGGCTTCTGCATTTGGGGTAAAAAAATTCCTATTAGCAAATGATTCTTCTCTTTCTGTTACTCTTTGAAAAAATATATTGTGTCTTTTGATATTAGTTTCTTTTAAAACTTAAGTTCTCTTTCTTTTATGCTACAAAAACTATTTTTATTAGGTACTCTCTTCTTCTCTAAAAATCTCTTACATCTCTTCCCATTTCTCAATTTATTTATTGTAAATCTCTTACACTATATTTGAGAATGGAGGAAAAAATAGAGAAAAAATGTGAAGAAAAATAATGTTATTTTTTTGCTTTATTTTTTATTCTCTTATTTGGATAGAAGGAAAATAAATTTGTCTTTTTTATGGGAGAGCTAAAATACATAAAAAAGAAAATAAGTATATGATACATGTACTATAAAATATTAATATTTGTTAAAAACCCTTTTTTTGTTGATGAACTTGGCAAAAATATAAAAAAATAATAAATTAACCAATTCAAATTATGAATTTAAAGCAAATACTGTATATAAAACTTGCATATTTAGAAGAGAGAAAAAAGAAAGATGATTTTAGTAACGAAAACGTAGATGATGAAAAAAAAAACAGTATGTAGGTGTTAGAATAAATAAGGGTAAAATGATAAAATTAGTTATGCAATAGACTTTTTCACTCTCATTTTTCCATTTTCTCCCAATTTGGAGAGACAAGATTAGGAAAAAATAAGATTAACTTTTCTTCCTTCTTGTATTTTTCCTGCTTTTTTCAAATAAAAAAAAAGTAATTTTTTCCTTATTTTACCTAGTTATTTTTTATCCTCCCTCATTTTCCTCTTCTCCAAACATAGTGTTAGTCTTTGATTGATTTTAACAAATTTTTTGTGTTTCTCAATTTTATTTTTTATGGGTGTGTTGGGTACGATTGATTTTTAATCAATTGCTAGGTGTTAATGGTTGAAATCTATTAGAGAATTGTTAGTGAAAGTGAGATTATTGTTGTTGCACCAGTGGTAGTTGACCAAGCTCTAGAAGAATGTTCAATTGTGATAGTATGCACCAACTGTTTGAAAAAGTGATAGTACAATCAATTGTGCATTGATAATAAGCTTAAGTCAATTATACCTTATGGTTTATCACCTTTTTTCTATTTACATTTTGCAGTTGGTATGTCATATGTTATTGCAAATTTTTAGATAAATGACCTTAAAGCAAATATGATAGTTAACTCCTCTCATTATCTCCACCTTAAATAGGCATATTCTCTATATACTTTATGATACAAAAGAATTAATGAACACAAAGAAGGTAGTGAGATTCTTGAATGCTCAAGTGAATGCTAAGGCAAATTGTTCAATAACCAAATTATGTAACCTTGAAAGAGGGTTCAAGAGTTGCTTATATACTTGAGCATAAAAAATAACATTGTTAGAGGCATTAAGTTCATCTCCAACCTTCTTAAACTTTATTTAATGAGTTTCATCTTTTTGTAGAAAAATGGTCAGTCCCAATCATGACATCCACAATCTTGGTCGGGACCTTCAATAAAAGTAGTCATTGCACTCTAACAAGACTGTTACTTGAGATAATTAATGACTCAAGATATTCAGTCTCGATTGGGTCTATGCTTGTGATGCCTATCCCAAGTTCAATCCCAATTGTGATCCTTGTTCAGGAGGAGCACTGGAAAAAAGTTATTTTTCTCTTCAATAAGGTCACAAGTAGCTTGAGCATGATCTTGATCGACATACTTGCTCGTGATCATGACCCAAGCCTAATCCTGGTAGGGATGAGTGCTCGTGAGGAGCACTGTCCAAAACTTTATATTTACTCCATTGTGGTCCCGAGTGATTACTTGAGATCTTCATCGGGATATCAACGTCCCGAGTGATGTCCCAGTCATGACTAGTGCTCGTGAGGAGCACTGTCCAAAATGCTAACTTTCTTTGCTGAGCTCACGAGTCCCTTGCCAGTGGTCCTGATCAGGATATGCTTGTCCCGAGTGCTGTCCCGATTGGGACCGTTGTTCGAGATGGACACTTCCTCAATTTTGATTAGGGGAGGTTTTGTAACGAGCTTGGTCCTAGTCATGACTTAGCTTGTGATAGCTGTTGTTAGGCTTTTCAATGCTTTGTTTCTTCCATGATCTTGCTTTCAAGGAGACTATAACTTATACACACTTAAAGTACACTTATTAAATACTCAAAATATAGTTTGTTAAAGTCAAAATAAGGGTTGTGTTTCATCATTGCAAAAGGTCAATAATCTCCCCCTTTCTGATTTTGACAAACCATTTTTGAGTTTAAGAAGATATAATTGGAAAAGTGTGTGTGTTTGAGCTCCCCCTTAATTTATGCATTTTATTTAGGTTAGGTTACTCCCCCTCAATGTGTGCATGAATACTTAAACAAAAATATGGCAATAATAATAAGTTTAATAATCAATCATCATAACAAAATAAGTCAAACTCAAACACTTCTCCCCTTTTTAGTAAAATGCAAAAAGATAAGAATATAAAGATGTAGAAAAAGGCACTAGACTTGACAAAATATGAAAGATAAACAAAAAATAAACCAAAAAAGAACAAAGAAACTAAACACATAACACATAAACTTACAAGTCAGTCTTCATGAAGGGCATTTTCTTAAGTTGGAGGAGGAGGAGGAGGAGGAGTGAAAAGAGCACTCATAATCTTATTTTTCATATAGGAAGTGAACATTATGTTGGAGGTAGGCTATGTGCTTATCTACTTGATCAAAGTGAGTATTAAAATTGCTCTTCATTAAGGTCATACGATAAAAAAGCTAACCTACCCATTGTGGCTTATCACCAAAGGCTTGAGGGCCTTGAGAAGTGGTGCCTTCATGTCTAGTCCTCTTCTTTTGGAGTGCCCCATGAGGTTGAGTTTCAAGCTCCTCCTCACTGCCACCTTGACCTTTAAATTGCTCAATCTTCTTAAAGATATCTTTAAGGTCTTTATATTGGCCTTCACCTTGAGCTTGATCATGCTTCCCGATACGAACCTGCTAGATGACCTACTTTAGGAACCCATTCAACATGAACCCAAACCCATGCTCTCTAGAAAAGTTCAAAGCAAGTTCCAATTCAGACATTGAAAACCTTCACCTCGTGTTTAGTTAGTCCAAACAACCAAAAGCTATATCAAAACTTTAACCTTTTGAACAATAACAAACAAGTAAAAAAGGTTGTTAAGAGACGCCATAATCTACTGTCTAAAAGATAGATTGATAAGTCATAAAGGTTGTCACATGGTTAACCAAGTAACCCAAGAGAATCCTCTCTAATTTTTATTAATCATCCATGGCTTCACACCTATAGGTAACATAAAATAAGGCCTTTATATAGGCTTAAAGAAACCCTAAATAAAACATAATTAATATCTTAACTAAACAAGAAAATAAAATCCTTCTTAAATAAGAAGATATAATTCTACTTAAATAAGAAAATATAATCCTAGTTAAATTTGGATTTACATATGCAGGACATTGTAGCGCACTTTTCACCATTATAAAGGTCGAATTGACTCAATACCAAAACATAAAAGTTGTAGCCCTTGATATCATCTTTCAAAAGCATCTTGAATCGCTTAATTTGGATTCATATTGAGTGAGAGACAGCCCATTTACTTATGTATGTTCAGTCTGCCCAATTTTGTTCACGATTTGATAAACTTTCATAATTTTAGCCCATGATGAAGATCGAATTAACCCCATATTTCTTCATCAAAGTTGTAGCTCTCTGTCTTAGATTTCTTAAACCTTTTGAATTGCCAAAATACAGAAACATGCTACACAAAATATGAATATATGCAAATTGCTCTTGTCTTGAATGAAAGTTGACTTATTAGCATAAATAAATCTTGAAATCTTCCTCTTTGGAACCTTGGATCATATCATTCTCCCTTTATTAAAAAGGATTTGTCCACAAATCTTCATCTTCCATGCAATTGAATTTTTTTAATTTTTTTTGTTTTAGTTTAAAGAAAGACTCAAGAACAAAACACAATAAAAATAAAAAAATAAAGAAATTTAAACTAGACTCAAAAAATTGAAGAAATATTTTTTTAAACTCATAAATAGAAAATAAATTCTAAATTCTAAAAAAAAAAAAAACAAAAGGTAGCAGATTTGTAACATTAAACCATCTTTGTATCAACCAACTAAAACCTTAGGTATATCAGACCTAAGACCTTTTGCTACAAATTGATTAAATCAAACTTATGGTATAAAATCTAATTGAGATGGCCAAATCAAACCTTAGGTATATTAAACCTAAGACCTTTTGTTACAAATCATTCAATTAAATCAATCTAATACTGACTAAATTATAATTAAAAATCATAAAAAACCAAATAAACACAAAACTGATATTTTTTCGACACAAAATGGAAAATTTTCAAAACCATAATAAAAAATAAATAAATAAAGGATATATAGAATTGAATTGAACAAAACCTGACTTGAGCCAAGCTCTGATACTAAGTGATACAAACTACCTAGAAGACCTGCTCTAGGAACCCGTTCAACATGAACCCAAACCTATGCTCTCCAGAAAAGTTCAAATTAAGTTCCAATTCAGACATGGAAAACCTTCATCTCATGTTTAGTTAGTCCAAACAACCAAAGCTATATCAAGACTTTAACATTTTGAACAACAACAAATAAGCAACAAAGTTTATTAAGAGACGCCATAGTCTACTGTCTGAAAGATAGATTGATAAGTCATAAAGGTTGTCACATGGTTAACCAATGGATCCAAAAGAATCCTCTCTAATTTTTATTAATCATCCATGGCTTCACACCTCTAGGAAACATAAAATAAGGCCTTTATATAGGCTTAAAGAAACCCTAAATAAAACATAATTATATCCTAACTGAACAAGAAAATAAATTCCTTCTTAAATAAGAAAATATAATCCTAGTTAAATTTGGATTTACATATGCAGCATGTTGTTGCACACTTTTCACCATGATGAAGGCCGAATTGACTCAATACCAAAACATAAAAGTTGTACCCTTGATGTCAAATTTAAGAAGCATCTTGAATCACTCCATTTGGATCTATATTGAGTGAGAGACGACCCATTTACTAATGTATGTTTAGTATGCCTAGTTTTGTTCACAATTTGATAAACTTTCATAATTTTAGCCCATGATGAAGATCGAATTAACCCCAGATTTCTTCATTAAAGTTGTAGCTCTTTATGTTAGATTTCTTAAACCTTTTAAAATGCCAAAATACTGAATCATGCTACACAAAATACGAATATATATGAATTGCTCTTGTCGTGAATGAAAGTTGACTTATTAGCATAAATAAATCTTAAAATATTCCTCTTTGGAACCTGGGATCATATCATAATGATACGAACGTGGTTAACTTGTACCAAACCCATATTCAATGTTGATGTCTTTGCCAAGTATTGTTAAATGAATCGAGCGATAAAACTCTAACTCCCAACAAGACTCTTAAATGACCTGTACTTAAGAACCTTAGTTATAAAGAATCAAAGGTCGTTCAATGAAAACTTAATATTGAACTAAGCCAATTTCAAGTTTAAATCAAACTAGGTTTGAATCTACTAAGCCTTCATTTGATAAAATTCACAAAGTTCTTTTAAGAACCAAAGAAAGGACTCTAACCTCTCAAATAATTGATACTAATCAAATAAAATTCAACAACTAATTTTTCGACAACCCTAAGATGGCTATTTATAAAGAAAACCTAAGCAGGAACAAAGTTAGAAACAAATAAATTTCCTAAACATAAAAAAGGAAACCCTAATAAAATAAGGAAATTGAGTCTAATGTCAAACACGAATGTGTCGAAAAAGTGACATGGCTATGTCGCTTTGATTCTCTAAAATATTATTCTCAGACACAACTATGTCACCCAAGTGAAACAACTGTTTTAGACTTGATTTCTGCAGACTCCCAAAACTTGCAATCAGACACAACTGTGTTAGATTTTTGACATAGCTGTGTTAAAATTAATATGACTTAATTAGCCAAAATTTTCCCCATAAATGTTGTATCTCTCTGTCTTATCTTTCCATAGCATTTTGAATCACCTCAATCCGACTTCTTTAGCAAACGTTATGACCAAAATACTAAAGCATGCTACCAAGTTACGAATTGTTAATAATTAAGCTTAGGATCACATCAAGATCATATCCTTAAACATTGTAATTCATCTTTAGATCTCTTAACTTTAGCCCTTATCATTGATGCTTCATATTTAAGTGTATTATCATGTTGGTTATTGGCTTGGTTCACACCATACACTCATTCCTCAAGAAGATCCATCCTCGAATCTTACCCATCTTCTAAAGTTTATATTTGTAAGTCCTCCAGGATCAAGCATGAACACCTTGATTGAAAACTTCCAATTTAGACTAATAACCCAGACAAGAAGCTTTAAAAGAACTTGAACTTGGTTGCACGTCTGAAATATAAAACTTCTATTCTTGAACTTATAAGGATTGAACTCTTATTGCTTCTTTCTCAACTTCACTTGAGGGATGAAATCTTCAAAGGCATTCATGACCTTATATGCATAAGGCATTTCAAAAACATCATCAAATGGATCCTTGTATGGCATTGAGGCCTACAAAACAACTTTTAAAACACTAGAAGAAGAAAGATTAAAATTATTAGTATAATTATGATAAATTAGCAGCTCCTCATCTTTTTTAATGCTCTCAATCTCTAGCTTCTTCTTTTCACTCATGCCTTGCTTATTTTCTCCTACTAAGTATTTCTTATTTTCCTCACTTAGCTCACTCAACTCATTTTTAATACTCAGCTCAATCAACTCATTGTTAACACTCTACTCACTCTTTTCTTTTCTTTCATTTTCTTGAGTTTTCCTCCCTAAAGTTTTCCCAATTGAAGATTGAAACTCTTCATTTTGTTAGTTCATGCATAAGTCTTCAAAAATTATCTTTAGAGGTAAAGTTTTAATTTAGCACTCTTCCCTTCCATTCTTATCCTCAACTTGTCTCTCAACCACTTCAATGCCTTCAACGCTCCTTAAACCTTTTTTATGCCCTTGAAAATGATTATGCAAATCCCTATAATAATGTCTTGGCACAAATATCTTTCGCATGATAGTCTTCATCTCTTGCTATGTAGAGATAGGTTCTTCTTCACAATGTCTTTTTGAAACCACTAGTTGATTCCACCAAGCTAATGCACAACCCATGAAACCAACTATTGCGAGCTTGACTTTTGTCTCATCGGAGTACTTATGATAGTCAAACATAAAGTCTACCTTCTTCTTCCATGCTAAATATGCTTCGGGATTACTTTTGCCATAGAAAGTAGGTATCTTTATCTTTACGCTCCCAAGGTTGTTATCTTGCTTTCTGCCATGCATTTGAATTCTTTCATCTACAGACTCATCATCTTCATCAATCCATCTCCCTCTTTGGACTTGTATTGGTGTAGTTTGATTTGTAGTGGCATAAGTGTTTTGACTTCGCTCCATCCTCTTTATTCACTGTTAGACCTCTTGATGGCTAGTCAACAATTGAGCCATTTGTTCTTCCATTGTCATCATGGAAAGCTTCCAATTGGGATCTTTATCTACTCCACTTGAACCTATCATTATAAATAAAGGAACAAAAGAAAACCTCACAAGTAACACTCCCTCACGTGTTTACACTTAAAAGATGTCACTCAACACTCATATTTCACTAAATTAGGCTTTTACCCTCTAATGACCTCACCACTCACCTTTTATCTCTCTATAATTCCTCTCTTTTAGTTCTTATGGACCTCAAGTTACTAATTATCAAATTAATCTCAATACAACTCAAACAAAGTTAAATTAAACTCAAATTGACTATATGAACCAACGAAATCGCAACAAATGAAGACAATAACCAAACAAAACGCGAACAAGAAAATTTTGGAATAAGTGTTTAAACTACCCCAAAATGCAACTTAAGAATAATTCAGAATTTGATATAGGCAAAGCACTTGAATTTTGGACTCCCAACACGGATTTGAAGAAAATTCAACTTGATTTTATTTATTTATTTTTCTAATTCAAATTTTTTTTGAATTTGAAAATTTTTTTTTATACTAACACAAATGCAAATAATCAAATATAAGTGAGAATGATGGTAGGAATAACAAAGAAACAAAAGGAATCACAAAAAGAATAGAGTTGGTAACAAAATCAACACACAAGGAACAAATGAAAACAAGACTAGAAGAATTTTAGATTTTTTTTTGAGAATGAGAAGAACAATTAAAATAAAGATACGTACTTGATTATTGAGCCAAAGCTCTGATACCAAATGATACAAATGTAGTTAACTTGTACCAAACCCGTATTCAATGTTGATGTCTTTGTCAAGGATCGTTCAATAAATCAAGCGATAAAACTCTAACTCCCAACAAGACCCTTAAATATCCTATACTTAAGAACCTTAGTTATAAAGAATTAAAGGTCATTCAATAAAAGCCTAATATTGAACTAAGCTAATTTCAAGTTTAAATCAAACTCGGTTTGAATCTACCAAGCCTTTACTTGATAAAATTCACAAAGTTCTTTTAAGAACCAAAGAAAGGACTTTAACCTCTCAAATAATTGATATTAATCAAATAAAATTCAACAACTTATTTGTTTACAACCTTAAGATGGCTATTTATAGAGAAAACCTAAGTAGGAAAAAAGTTAGAAACAAATAAACTTCCTAAACATAAAAAAGGAAACCCTAATAAAATAAGGAAATTGAGTCTAACGTCAAACACGTTTGTGTCAAAAAAGTGACACGGTTGTGTCACTCTAATTCTCTAAAATATTGCTCTTAAACACGGCCGTGTCACCCAAGTGACATGACTATGTCAAACTTGACTTTTGTAGACTCCTAAAACTTGCAATCAGATATGGTTGTGTCAGATTTTTGACATGGCTGTTTCAAAATTAAGATGACTGAATTAGCCAAAATTGTCTTCATAAAAGTTGTATCTCTCCGTCTTATCTTTCCATAGAATTTTAAATCACCTCAATCCAACTTATATAGCAAACATTATGACCAAAATACTAAAGCATACTACCAAGATATGAATTGTTAATAATTAAGCTTAGGATCATATCAAGATCATATCCTTAAACTTTGTAATGCATCTTCAGGTCTCTTAAATTTAGCCCTTATAATTGATGCTTCATAGGTAAGTGGATTATAATGTTGGTTGTTGGCTTAGTTCACATCACTTCCATACCCACTTGTTGTTAGAGTTTTTTTATGAAGGTCTCATTAAGAAGAATGGGGTTGGTAGAAGGCAAAGTGGAGAGGTCAATATTATAGAATTTGCTAGTTTAGTGACAATATCACCTATGGATTTTGTTCTTGGTTTACTTAGAACTAGGAAGGGTTGAGATAGTATATATGTGGTAGTATATCATTTTAATAAGATGGCTCATTTTATCCCATGTCATAAAACTAACAATGCTTTACATATAGCTTATTTGTTCTTTAGGAAAGTTGTGCGTTTGCTTGGTACTCCTAGGAAAATTATTAGTGATCATAATGTAAAGTTTTTAAGTCAGTTTTTGCTTGTGTTTTGGGGTAAATTAGGGACTAAATTGTTATTTTCTACTATATGTCATCCACCTTAGGTTGATATATCTATGGATTTTGCTCTTGGTTTACCTAGAACTAGGAAGGGTTGAGATAGTATATCTGTGGTAGTAGATCATTCTAGTAAGATGGCTCATTTTATTCCATTTCATAAAACTGATGTTGCTTCAGATATAGCTCATTTGTTCTTTAGGCAAGTTGTGCATTTGCATGGTATTCCTAGGACAATTGTTAGTGGTCATGATGTAAAGTTTTTTTAAGTCCTTTTTTGTGTGTATTATAGGGTAAGTTAGGGACTAAATTGTTATTTTCTACAATATTTCATCCAGAAACTGATGGGGAAACTAAAGTAATGAATAGAACTTTGTTTACTTTGCTTTTTTATATTATTCAAAGGAATTTTAAATCATGGGAGGATTGTTTACCATTTATGTAGTTTGCATATAATATGGCACCATTTAAAATTTTCTATGGTTTTAATCCACCAACTCCTATGGATTGGTGTCCTTTACCTGTTTCTAAGCTTGTGAATGTAAATAGTGAATCTAAAGCAAATTATGTGGGAGACATTAACATGTGAAGCTTAAAGTGAAAAGTAAAATTCCAAAGTGGTTAAGTGCATGAATAAAGGGCGAATAAGAGTTGTATTCCACCTGGTTAGGTTTGGGTGCATTTTTGGTAAAGAAAGGTTTCCAAACAAAAGGAAATCTAAGCTACTTTGCACATGGAGATGGACCTTTTCAATTAATTGAGTGCATAAATAATAATGCTTATCATTTAGACTTACTTGGGGATTATAATGTTAGTGTTACTTTTAATATGGTTGATCTAAGTCTATTTGATGTAGGTGATGACTTTGAATTGAGGATGAATCCTCTCGAGGAAGGGGTAATGATATGAATCGCATGAAGGTAATTCAACTAATAACTCAAATTAATCAAAAAGAGCATCTTGAAAATAGTCAATCACATGATGCTAAGTTAAAGTTTATTAGACCTTATTTGAATTATGAAGATAATGCTTTGAATGATGATTTTAAGCTACCTTAAGGCCCAATAACTAGATCACGTGTAAAGAGGTTTAAAGTGGCTTTACAAGGCTTTATGAAGAAGTTAATCATGGACATGAAGATATAAAACATTTTGAAGGTTTTTAGGGAAGTCAAATTCATGATAATTGGGCTTTGTTCAACATACTTGAAGTCCAAGTGCATAATAAATGTGGATAAGGCTTATTTAATGCTTATATGCTTATTTTAGTTCAAATAATCTTTAGGCCTTAAATCTTTTGTTAGAATTTATTTTTAAACTTTATTTAGGATTTATATTTGTGTTTTTAAGTCTTACTCCATGTTGAAGCTGAGTTAAGTCAATTTATATAAGTTTGTTTCAATTTTAGTTACTTGTTTCCTACTTTGAAAGGAAACCTTAGCTCATTAGGAATCTTTAGCCTAAGTTACTTCCTTAGCATTATAAAAGGGAGTTTTATGTACATTGTTTAATAAGTTTAATTTAGATTATTTCAATCAATTTCAACCTAAAGCATATATTGCTTATTTTCTCATGTTCTTAAAAGAATACAACCCAAACTTATCAAAAGAGTTTATCAAACCTTTGTAGCATTCAAAATTGAAGTTTAAGTCATTTAAAGAGGCTAAATTTTAATCAAACCGATTATCAGCTTGTTCTTAGGATCTTGAGCAAATTTATTAGACCTTGGGTGGTTTTCATTAAAGTGAATCACGACGTTCAATTTTGTGCATTTGTTTGAAGATTAGTCATAACAATAGCACTTGCTTATATGCCACTCATGCAAACACTTTGCATTTAAAGTAAAAGGTTAGATGACCTTCATGTAACCACTTACATGTAAAGTAAAGCTTAGGTGGCATACCTTTTAGTTGTTGGAATCTGTTTAGCAATAAGGATAACACTAGCCTTCACAATAAGAAATGCATTCCGTCGCTATTTTATGATGGAAAAAATCTGTTGCTAAAATCTGTCGCTAAATCGGCAAATTCTTCTAGTGATTTGACTTCATTAACTTTTAATGAATTAGGCTTATTTGACTCTTAAATAAGGCTCATCTTTACTGAACTAATTAAATGTTTGAAGCCAATGTCTCATTATTATAATATTTTCTATGGTTCATCGCATGGCCCATATTTATGATATTTCCTTATAGTTCATCTTATGTCCCATACTTATACTACTTGGAGGCAAATATAAATTTAATCTTTAAACTTAATATCATATTTTAAATCAAGTCCAAATTAATATTTAAATAGTAATAAATAGTTCTAACCTTTGAATTTAGATTTGGGGGCATGTGAGATCCTTGCACATGTATAAATCCAATTCAAATAATTTAATTAATTAATTAAATACTTTAACTAATAATTAAATTTATAATTTTCATCATTGGTGTAACTCTTATATGTATGACTTACTAATTTCAAATTCCAATTGGCAATAGAAAATAATATTAACTCTTAATATTATAGAAAACACTTTCTAAGCTAAATGTAAAAATTTCAATTAATCACATTTAGTTCCCATAGGTTGTGACTGACCTATAGCATTTATATAACGACTACCTTATTAGAAATGAATTTTCTTATAAATTCATAAAAATAATAGAACATAATTACTGTGCACTAATGTCCCTTCATTATAAGATCTCACTATTGGGTAGAGTCATGGTTAAATTAAACTATAATTGCTTCAATCATATGACTCTATGTTTAGTTCAATTTTCGATAAAACTCGACTACTGCTAGAAAATTTTTTCTTGCATTGAGACTCTTTTTAGGTAAGTCAAGTTTGACCTGATCAGGTACTTATTTATTGAGAATAACTTAGATATCATAGGATCTTATTCCGGTTCACTCCAGGTAATAAATTTCATCTTTGTCGATCACTTATCCCTACATATAACCTACTAGAGGCACTATATGTCAAATACCATCCATACATGTCTAGTATAGGTATGTAAAAGTTTACAAACTTTAACAAATCATATGTGGATGACCTTGTCGCCTTAGGTTAAAGGACCATATGTATCGTCATGTCCAAGATTATGATTGTTAACAAAAGTAAGTAAGTAAGTGTGTATATATATATATATATATATATTAAAATTTTAGTTATAAATTTTTTATTTTACTTTAATTGAAATAATATATATGTTTTATTTTGAATACAAAATAATTAATTAAATGATGAAATACTCAAATATTTTAGGAAATTTTATGTGAAGTAGTGGACACATAATAAAAATAAATTTAAAAATAGTTGGCATTCCATCTAAAATGTTGAAAAGAACACAAAACATAAAATTATAAGATATTCTTATATGTTTCCCTTGGAATTGATATAATTACTAACATGTTAACCTGTATAATGGATGGATTAGCAATTAAAAAATGTTTTGGTTTTTGAAAAAAAAAATTAAGACTTGATTATAATATGCATAACATATTGAAGGCCTCTTTGTTTCTTTATATTTGTCTAAAATAATATTTTAAAGAAGCGAAAACGTATTTTGAAGTGAAATAGTTTGATGGTGGCCAAATGCACAGTTTTACTCCTGAACTTTACTCAATTAACCACCAGCACTTCTCAATTTTTATTATATTTTATTCAATCTTTAAATTTTTATTTTTAACCTATTTGACTCCTATAATATATATATATATATAATTGAAGTATTTTTTTAAATCAATAATAACATGAATATAAGAGCAACTTATATAAACTAAAATAATACTTAATGAAAAAGAAAATATAATTAAATTTTTTAAAATTTTTTATATTAATTTTTAATTTTATTTATATTATTTTGAAGGTAATTTTAATATTTTTTTGTTTAAAATTATTTAAAATTAAATTTTTATCCATTATGATATTATATGAGTTAAATAGAATACAAACTACAAATTAAAAGATGAACAAGATTTAAAATAAAAGTTTAAGTGTTGAATAAAAAATAATAAAAGCTGAGTCTTTATAGTTGAAGAGGGATAACAAGCACCTGATATAGAATGCAGTGGGACTGCAAAATCCATGATCTGTTGTTTTTTCTGCGAGTAATATATCTTTTGGAAAACTACGTGTCTGGAACCTTCCGGCTAATATTATTACACTAGCACCGGACCTTGACTTGAGTTGCGGTTAAGCTATGTTAGAATGCTTATTTAATTTTTTTATCATCATTTTTACCATCTTAAAATTTTTTTATTCTATTCGATTATACATTGACAATGCATAAGTTGTAATGGACTTTAGTTGGTTGAGCCCAAGAATTCATTATAGATTATTTTTTTTTTACCAAATAAACTTATATTACAACAAGAAAAAACTTACATTATGTTTAGTCAGATGCTTACAAGTAGTGCTATTAAAATAGCAAATATGGACTTAAGAAAACAAAAAACTATTTGGGGCTTCCTATAGTTGTCTATCACTAAGCCCAAATAAAGGAGAGAATTCTACACACTGATAATCAAAAAGAAAAGCTACAGTGATATGTTTTTCTCCTGCACTTTGAATTACAATTTATCGCAACCACTCATGATCTAGTAGCAGGGAAGTGGAAATATGCAGATATTGGTGGGTATAGACCAACATTGGAAGATGTTTCCTATAGGGGAGATGAAACTCCATCCAAACTTGCTATGATGAGCAATGAACTAGCAGTAGACAAGCAGTGTGCTCTGTCGAATATGAGGCATTCAAAGCGAACGGTACAGTTGATATAACCGCTGAGAAAGGAATTCCAGCTTCCTTCGACGTGAATGTCGGACAATTCCTTGTGTAGAAATTAGGAAACTGCTGAGCAGAAGATTTGTTAAAGATCAGCAGCTTGATGGTGGTGCCTTTGATTTGGTGGTACAACTGACGGTGGGGATGGTGATAATCTGCAATATCAACTAACACAGCATAAGAAAGTAATAAAAATTGCAAACTTGCCAGAGCTTTCACCATGGAGAAGCAACAAAAGATATGTAAGATATGATATTAGATATTATCAGAGAGCTATTGAAACTCTTCTAGAGAGCACCTATAGTTATATTATCGTTTTGATTATGCTTTTCTATGCTAAGAAGAAATTACTTTTTTATTTAAAAAACTAATACAAATTTATAATTGAGAGATACTAAACGTGAATTCACATAATATATTAATTATAAATTGATATATTTTATTGTAATTTTTTTAAATTTTAAAATAAGTCAGCCAATTAAAATTTTATGATAAATATTTTTATTAGATTAACAATTATTTATTTCTATTTTCATAGTTATTTAAAATTTAATTAAAATTTTTTTACCTAAATTATAATCTTCATATTTATGTAAAATTTTATTGGCATACTTAAAAATTAATAATAAAGAAAATATTTTTATGTTAGTTTCCTATGAAATAAAATTATATATAATAGGTAAATTTAATAAAGTTTTGTATATATGTAAATTTTATAATTTTTAAATAACTAATTAAGACATTTACTAGATGTTA
>CATIWM010237131.1:0-25120 GCA_949671775.1 Mallotus repandus
TTTTTTTTTATAAAAGGCAAAATTAAAAAGATAATATAATAATAAAATATCACTAATTTTTATTATTTCCTTTAAAATACACATAAATATTTACACACTTAAAAAATTTTAAACGTATATTAAAATACACTAAGTCAATAATTTACATAATTAAAAATAATATTCAACACCAAAATTTAAATTAAATTTCACTAATAATCAAATATCAAAATTAATAAAATATTTATTAACACTGCAAATCCCAAATTTAATTTTATAATTTATAAAAATTCAGGTTATAACATAAAGCTTTATTGAAAATTGAATAAAGGAGATAAAAGTCTTCAAAACAAATCGTAAAACATCTATTTATACCTAGACATAATATCGATGTAATATGAATCAAAATAATATCCCAAAAAAATAAAATAAATAAAGTGCTCATAGTAAAAAAAATACATTGTGTTAAAAAGGATGCACAACTGTGTGCATCTGATGCCCAAATTGCACACTCTCAAACACAACTATGTGGCATAAGGCACATAACTGTATCTGACTTTAGACTAGTAAACCTGATTTTTTCAAACTTAGACACAACCATGTTAAAAAACACACACAACCATGTATGCCTTAGATACATCCACGCAACAAACACACACATCCATGTCTACTTCTGATTTGCTCATTGACGCCTTGCGTTAGTCACCTTTGCTTCTAAAGAACTCATCCTTGAGTTATTTTCTAGATTTTCAAGGCTCACGTCATGTTGGAATAAATAAGATCAACTATATTGAAGGTCTACAAAATCCCCATCAACATAGGCAAATCCACCACATATGTATTGTCATTGATTTTCTTAAGAATTTGTACGATCTATACTTCTTTTGTTGAAACTTATTATGCCCACTTCGGATCCTTGTTTTGCTTATGAATACCATCACTTCATCTCCAATAGTAAACACCTAGAATTGCCTATGCTTGTTTGTCTCCATCTTGAACTTTGCATTGGCTTTCTCTAGTTCAGTCTTGACATATGCTTGCAGTTGTTTTGCTAGATCACCAATACCCTTGGAAGCTTTACCATATTCCAAGCATGGTTAAGACACATAATGGAAAATGGAGATCTATCTGTTGCATTATAAATAATGTTATTGTAGGCAAACTCTGCTTATACTATAGGAAACTTTCATTGCTTCGATCTATCCATGCAATGTCACGACCCAAACCCGAGAGTTATGACCGACGCTAGGGAACAAAAATTCACATGAATCCATAACCTGTAGCAAGCCTTAAACACAATTAAACATTCATCATAAATAAAAATACCTCAGAATTAAAACTTTTAATAATATAAAGAAAACTTCATGTCATAACATAATAAAATATTTATACAAATATTCAAATACACAATTTCAGTCTAAGACAACCTCACATACTACCACAAGATATATTACTACTGCAGCGTCTAATAAAATACAAGAAAAGTGACAGTTCAAAATTTACATAAGTCAGCCGGGGAAAAAAGAGTCTGGCGAAGAGTACTACTAGTAAGGATTTGACGAGAAGAATCCTGAACAATAATTGAGGGGGCTCAAACCTCACTGAGTGAATCATTATTATATATATGCATGTAACTTAATACACGTACACACAAGCATTAATAATAATATTCGTATATTTATATTTATATAAATATACATACAATCTACACATATGCTTAAAAATATTTTCGTAATTTATTTTACTGGAGGATCGGAGCAGAACTCTAAAAATTTCACATCCTCAAATGACATAATCCTTACTTGCCATCAGACTCACTTAAATACCAAAATATTTCTCTTTTTCAAATTGACAGTGGACTGGCCCCGAGACATTAAGTCAACTGAGCTCCCGCAGTCTCACTGCTGGCATGACTAGCCCTGAGACACTAGGTCAACCGAGCTACAGAGGTCACTCTTCTCAACCAAAATTCTCAATATAATATTTAATCATCAATCAATAAATTATTTCCTAGCATGTAACGTACTATTGCACAACAATCCTAGTGTAACCTACTAGGTAGCACGTTCTACGTCTATCCTCCAAAAATATTTTATTCGAATAAATAAATATTTCATATTAAATAAATTATTAAAATTATGTAAAATATGCACGACATCCAAATACACAAATAATGATGACATTTATATATATATAGCATATATATATAATAATGCGATAATAACAATAATTAATGAATGCAATATAGGATATGGAAATTCACATTTATTTAAAACATGGATACCAATATTATATTTTTACATGTCATGCATACATATAATAATAACTTACATGTGTGCGCTCCTCTACTCCAGTTCGGTTGGCCATTTCCGGAAGGCCTAGCTCGCAGTATAGCTAAAAGAAAATAATAATAAATAAATAATTAGAAATAAATTCCTAATTTTATACTTTGGAGATATCTAAAGAAGGACTCGATCTATAACCCGACTCGACTAAGACTCAGGACTTAAGACCGACTCGATGTCACGTTTTATGAGAAATCTACTGAAAATTCGATAGAGTCTCCTTTGTAAAACGGACATCTCTCTACTAAAAGTAGAACTGATCCTGCACGCAAACAAACTTCTAAAAGATTCACAATTCAACTTCTCGGGTTGGGCCCCCGAACTACAATAATTGACCAACCGAGAACTAACACAATTCACAATCAATAAAATAGTATAATAATTTCTCAAATCACAATTTTTTTTTATAAAAATATTAAAACCATATATATTCCAAATAAATGATAATATTATATTTTTTAATAATATTTTGCTAATAAAATTTATAAATGGAATAAAATTCCATTTTTACAATTAAATTAGCATAAATTGTAAATAATTATTAAAATCACTTATTAATATCATAACAATAATAAAATACTCATTTAGCTTTAAAATAATAAATAAGTTTATTTTCCATATATATTTTTCTAAAAATAACAATTAATTGAAAATAACTATAAAAATTATTTTTCATACCTTTATTAAAAAAAATAGTCTAAAACCGAATAATTAACAATAATTTCAATAAGAATCAATTAATTTACTAAATTCCAATAATTTTCCATAATTTACTGATAATTAACTAAAAATAGTAAATAATTCATAAAATTTATTTTAATACTATTCGTCATTCAAAAACTATCCAAAACATAATAATTAACAATAATCTCAACTAAAATATAAAAATTACTCATTTATACTAATTTTTTCAAAAATTCATTTTTCACATAAACCTTCGAAAATTCATAATAAAAATTCTACACATAATTTCAATAAACTTTCTTCACAAAGCTTGCTCAACATACAACAAAAAATTTATTAAAAATATAAAAATTTTCTGACCCAGGACTGTTCGGAACAGTGCAGTAAACAATAACCTCGAACCCGGAAAAATTCAAGATTTTCAGAAAAATAAATAAAAATTATCTTTAGATGGCTCACAATCTCTACAACAATCAGTCTTAAAGCAATTATCTCAAATAAAATCAAATTCAAGCTCAAATTAACCAAAAACTCAAAATATTAAAAATCGAATTATTAACAAACGGAGTAGTTACTGGAGTCAAAACTCGAAACGGTTTGAAGATTTGAGAAGCCTGGAGGATAAGCTTTCAAAAGAGACCAACATCGCCAACTGAGGTGGCCGAAAACGTTGTTGGTGAGTCAAAATCTGATTCGGCGAGAGAGAGAAAAGAAAAGAAAAAAATGGGAAGGAAGAAGAGAAGGCTGTCGACCGGAGGTGGAGGGCTGAGCGGCGACGTGGCGGCGATCAGAGCTATTGGTGGTGATGATGACAGGGGTGGTGGCTGGCCGGACGAAAATGGCAGCAGAAGAAGAAGAAAACCAAAAAAAAAAATTTCTTGCATTTTTTTTAATAGACAAAAATTAAAAATATTTTACACACTTAAATTTTTTTTAAAAGTGTACTAAAATACACTAATTCTATAATTTACATAATTAAAAATAATATTCAACACTAAAATTAAATTAAATTTCACTAATAATCAAATATCAAAATTAATAAAATATTTATTAACACTGCAAATCCTAAAATTTAATTTTATAATTTGTAAAGATTCAGGTTATAACAAACCATCTCTTTAAAACATCAGGACATTACTAACATTAACTCTCTTAATTACCTCTCTACGTTATTCCTTTTTCTTTATAACACTCTTAAGCCCCTTTTTTTTTAAAAACTCCCAAAATGTTACTAACAATAACTCCCAACAATAACTTATCTGTATCTATATCTACTTCAAGCAATAATAGCAAATTGAGACAGGAATTATACACTGATTGACTTTGAATTTTTAGTTAGGATCTTCATAAGAATTATAACCACGGATATTAGATTTCCATAGAATCTTGAATCACCTAAATTGGACTTCTGTAGCCCAAGATATGGCCAAATTACTAACATCTGCTCAACACAGTGATAAATCTGCATCGCGTAACTTCGTTCCAAAATTTGACAATGTAAACGACCTCTGATCTTGATGAGTAAGCCCAATTCAAACCTTAAGAAGTACACTTAATTTTTCCAGAAGGCCACTTTCACGTTCTAAGGCTCTAGGTGCACTAAAACCTTCACCGAAATTTGGAGGTCAAATATGCCAAGTAGCTGTAAACTGCACATCTTGCATAATGACTCAATTTTTACTCCTAATTCACAAAACACATTAATTAGCTCATAATATCATAAAAATTATTGTGAAAATAAGTGGTAAAGAATAAATAAACAATAAATATTACGCTCTTATCAATTTCCCCCACACTTAGCTTTTACACATCCTCGAGCAAAACATATAAAACTTAAACTATACTAAGAACATCATCATGATACATACATAACTTAATCCTTAAATAAACATACTACTCAACTTGTAATGCAGCAATTATAAAATAAATGAAAGGCAACACACTCAACTCTCTTTACCTTTATCCATAATTACTCTTGATCAATTAATGTAAATAAAGTATTCAAACACAATAATTCATGCACAACTCATTCCTTAACTATCTCTCTTTACTACTACAAACCGGGTAGCAAACTAAGGATTTTTTGTTCTTTGATTTCTTTTTTTTTTACTGAAAAGAACTTTGCAAACCCTTCTTCAAGTCGTTGGGTGTCTTTTTATGCGAATCCAAACATGGAGTTCATGCTCAGCTTGGTTACTCAACTAACAACAAACTTGAAGTGCTTTAGCATACTCTTATTCCAAATCACCTCCTACACTAGAAACAAACATGGGGTGCATGGCATGCCCCTAGCCACTCGATGATTAAGAACATTGGAGTAAATTTTCATAAGTCTCTCTTTATTTTATTATTAATTTTTTATCCTTATTTACTTAAACCCAAATTTAGGACTAGCTTAAGAAAGACAGTTTAAGAATTTGCTATGCACTCCTCAATCATACTTTGACACTAAGTTCACACAACCCTTTAAGACATATTACTTCAATTAGTTACAATGAGTTAAGTATGTTGAACTCTAATTTACAAAACAATTACTAACATCATAAGCTAAATAAATATATCCATAAAAAACTAAATTTAATATATGTAGCACAAGATATTCATGATAAATGACAAAAAATAGAGAAAATAAATAATAAATAAAACCACTCATATATAACACAAATGCATACTATACTACCTAAAACTCTCCCCCACACTTAAAACTTACATTGTCCTCAATGTAAGATCCAAATGTTAAGAAGAGAAAAGAATGTAAACTACCAAAATTCTATGATGAAAACAATAAATAAATAAATAAAAGAAGAAAAAAATGCAAACTAATACTCCCCTTGGGTTTCCTCCCAAATAGCATCACAACTTAAATAACTTGGGTCCTCCAAATCCATAAGCTCAATGTTTTGCATTTAAAAACCTTCATAGAAATGTTTAAGTCGATGTCCCTTTACTTAAAAAACCTTTCCTATTCTTGGAATTTTGATCTCCACTACACCATGATGAAAAACATTAGTAATAACAAAAGGACCAACCTAAGGAGAACGTAACTTACCAAGAAATAGCTTAAGCCTAGAGTGATACAAAAGAACTTTTTATCCCATAACAAAATGCTTCCTAGAAATCATCTTATCATAAAAGGCCTTTGTCTTCTCTTTATATATTCTAAAACTCTCATAAGCCTCATTTCTTAATTCTTCCAACTTTTGTAGCTATAATTTCCTTTGCACACTAGCTTCATCCAAGTTCATATTGCACCTCTTTATTGCCCAAAAAGCTTTATGCTCCAAATCCACTAGAAGATGACATGGCTTGCCATACACCAACCTAAAAGACGACATGCAGATTGGCATTTTATACGTTGTTCTATACTACCATAGTGCATCCTCCAATCTCAAACTACAATCCTTCCTATTAGGTTTGACTATTTTCTCTAAAATGGTCTTAACCACTCGTTTGGATACTTCAGCTTGGCCACTACTTTAAGGATGATAGTTTGTAGAAACCTAATGAACAACATTATATTTTTGAAATAAGGCTTCCATCAGCCTATTGCAGAAATAAATGCCTCTATCACTAATAATGGCCCTTGGAACTCCAAACCTGACAAAAATATTAGATTTAACAAAATATGCAATAACTTTAGAATTATCAATCCTAGTGGCTTTAGCTTCCACCCACTTAGAAATATAATTAAAAGCCAAAAGAATATAAACATTACCAAAAGAAGATGGGAATAGTCCCTTAAAATCAATGCCCCAAACATAAAAAATCTTTGAAACCAAAATAGGAGTTTGTGGCATTTAATTTTTCTAAGTTATATTACATGTTCGTTGGCAATTTTCAAAAGACTTACAGAATACATAGGCATCATTAAATATACTAGGCCAATAAAATCCACATTCCAAGACTTTATGAGCTATTCTTTTTGGACCAGAGTGACCTCCACATGCATAAGAATGACAAAAAGTTAAAATAGATAAAAATTCAGTTTCAGGCACAAATCTTCTTATTACTTGGTCAACATAAAATTTCCATAAATATGGATTATCCCATACGTAGTACTTAACATCATGCTTAAGTTTTTCTTTTTGAGCACTAGAAAAACTAAAAGGTAGCACCTTACCAACTAAATAATTGACAATGTTTGCATACCATGGGATAACCTTATTAACAGAAAATAATTGTTCATCTGGAAAAGTCTCAAGCAATAGTAGGTCATCTTCTCCACATACTAATATGCTCAAATGATCAGCTATAAAATTCTCTACTCCTTTCTTGTCTTTAATCTCTATATCAAATTCCTACAACAATAAAATCTATCTAACGAGTCTTGGTTTGGCCTCTTTCTTCATGAATAGATACCTAAGAGCTGCATGATAAAAAAAATTATAACTTTAGAGTTAAACACTAAACTTTTTCTAAAGAAAAAATAACAGATAAAAGTTCTTTTTCAGTTTTGGAGTAGTTAATTATTAGCATTTAAAGTTCTTGAAGCATAATATATGTCATGGACAACTTTGCTAACTCTTTATCCTAAAATAGCTCCCACTACATAATTGCTTTCATCACACATAATCTCAAATGGTAGCCCCCAATTTGGTGGCTGAATTACATGTGCTGATATCAAAAGTTCCTTAAGCTTATCAAAAGTGGCCTTACACTCTTCATCAAGATTGAATGGTGCATCTTTTTGGAACAACTTACACAAGGGCAACACAATTTTTGAAAAGTCTTTGATAAATCTACAATAAAAACCTGTATGTTTAAGAAATGATAAAATCTCTCGCACATTTTTAGGGTAAGGCAAAGTAGAAATTGCATTTATTTTAGACTTATCTACTTCAATTCCTCTTGCTAACATAACATGTCCTAAAACTAGACCTTGCTCTACGATAAAATTACATTTTTCCCAATTTAAAACAAGATTAGTTTCTACACATCTCTTCAAAATTAGTGTAAGGTTATCTAAACATTTATCAAAAGAATCACCATAGACACTAAAATCATCCATGAGTACCTTTGTGATGTTCACTATATATTCAAAAAATATACTAACCATACACCGTTGAAATATTGTTGGGGCATTGCATAAGCCGAAGGGCATTCCCCGATAAGCATAGGTACTAAATGGGCACATAAATATAATCTTTTCTTAATCCTCGGGTGCTATTGGCACTTGATTATAACCTGAAATGCAATCAAGAAAAAAAAAATATGACCAACTAATCTCTCTAACATTTGATCAATAAAAGGAAGGGGAAAACGATCCTTGCGAGTTGCAGCATTCAACTTCATTAATTAATACACATCCTCCACCCTACTTGAACACGTGTTGGCACGAACTCATTAGCATTATTCTGAACAACTATGATTCCCAATTTCTTGGGAATAACTTGTATTAGACTTACCCACTTTTGCTATTAGAAATCAGGTATATGATACTTGCATCAAGTAATTTTAAAATCTCCTTTTTCACTACCTCTATCATTGGTGTATTCAATATGCATTAAGCTTCCCTGACTAGTTTGGCTCCGTTTTCTAATAGAATACGATGCATACATATAGCAGCACTGATGCCCTTAATATCTGTAACTGTCTAACCGATTGCCAACTTATACTCTCTAAGTACTCACAATAATTTCTCTTCCTGCACCTTGCTCAAATGATTAGAGATAATAACTGGTAGTGTCTCATTCTCTCCCAGTTATTTACAAGTAGGGGCCTACACAATAGAAGGTAAAAGTTTCTTGTAAGTATTTGGTAGCTGAATATATTAAACTACAAACTTATCTAAAATCACTGTCAAGGAATGTAAAGTAGCCACAAGCTTCTTCAACTCCTCATTTAGCTTAATTTCTTCTTCTTTTTCTAACTAAAGATGGTTAGCAATTACAACATCTATATCATCTCCACTTGTCAAATCAAAAACTTCATGCTTTAAAAAGTCAATAGAATAAATTAAAAACACATAATGATCTTTATTAGGGTATTTTATGGCCTAATAAATATTAAATTGAATTTTTTGACCATTAAATTCCATAGTTTAAGTACCTTTATGATAGTCAACAACTGCTCTAGTAGTCCTCAAGAATGGCTTCGCTAATACAATTAGTGCAGGATTAGGGGAAGTATCATCACCTATATCTACCACATAAAAATCCATAGGAAACACTAGGCCATAAACCTGTACTAACACATCATTAATTGCCCCTTTTGGGTAAGCATTAGTATGATAAGCTAATTGTAAAACAACATCAGTTTCTTTCAAAGGTCCTATATTTAAAGAATTATACATATATAATGGCATAACAATAATAGAAGCTTAAGAATCTAACAAGGTTCTTTCAAATATGCCATTACCTATTTTGCAAGGAATGGTAATTATACCTGGATCATTGCACTTGGGAGGAAGTTTTCTTTGAAGAATTGCTGACACGTTTTCTCCTACACTTATTTTCTCATTGCCTTTTAGTTTATGCTTCGAAGTGCACAACTCCTTAAAAAATTTGGCGTATCTTGGCACTTGCTTGATTGAATCTAATAGAGGTATATTCACATCTACTCTATGAAATGTATCCATAATTTCTTTTTCCTGCTCCTCTTTCTTGGACCATGCTGACTTGGTAGGAAAAGGAAGAGGGTTAACCTTAGGCAAAAAAGAAGGATTATAATTTACCTAATTAGGCTTAGGCTGGGTAATCTCTGCGTTTTCATTAATGTCATCTTCAATTGCATCTAGTTTCTTTTTATTTGTTACAGGTTCCAGTTGGTTCCAACTTCTTAAAGTTATGACACTTGCATTCTCCTTTGGGTTTACTATAGTCTGAGAAGGTAATTTTCCCGAACCTTAAGCTGAGAATTTTCTTACTGTTGTAGCTAACTGACTCATTTAATTCTCAAAATTTTGGATGTTGGACTTTGTCTCTTTCTGAAATTACTGAGTGTGAGTTAAGAATGACTTAAACATATCTTTCAATAATGTACATGAGTTAGAAGGGGCAACTTGTTTCAACTGATAATTCTACTGGTTTTGTTGAAATCCTACTTGCCTATTTCCATAGCTCATATTAGGATGATCTCACCACCTAGGATTATATGTATTTTTCTAGCTGAGGCATCATATCTTGTCCCAAACTGCTGGGAATTTGCTGCCATATTAGAAATTAAATTTCTATCTGCTTCAAGAGTCTTTTCCACCAACGCACCTCCACTAGCTGCATCTATCATATTTCTATCCATTGGTAACAAACCTTCATAAAAATATTGAATCAGCAGCTGCTCAATTATCTGGTGATATGGATAGCTTGCACATAGCTTCTTAAATCTATCATAGTATTCATAGAGTGTCTCTCCACTCAGGTGGTGAACGCCATAAATTTCCTTCCTCATATTTGTAACCCTAAAAGCTGGGAAATATTTCTCCAAAAATAATCTTTTCAGCTCATTCCATGTTGTAATGGATCCTGAAGGAAGGTAGTACAACCATTCCTTTGCCTCATCCACTAATGAAAATGGAAAAGCTCTCAATTTAATATGCTCCTCAATCACACCAATTGGTTTCATGCTTGAGCAAACTACATGGAATTCCTTAAGATGCTTATTTTGATCTTCACCTGCAAAACCAAAAAAAGTAGGAAGCAAATGAATTAATATGGATTTCTTTTCAAAAGCTACATCCATATTAGAATATTTAATGCTCAACAATGCTAATTTAGATTAGGAGCAGCCAACTCCTTCAAAGTCCTATTGTTCTGATTCTGAGTAGCCATCTCGTCAATTTCAATATCTGATTCACTGGATGTATCACTGAAACATAATTCAATAACCAAATTTAAACCAAGGGAAGCATGTTCAATTTCAAAAGTTGTAGCTTAAGTTCTAGCAATCTGTCTAGCCTCCCGAGTCTCTTTTCTAGATCAAAATTTCATTCACCAGAGTTAGAAGATCGAATCATATAACTTCAAACAATTGAAAACTTGCAAAGATAAATTAAATAAAAGAAAAAAAATTTATTTTATTTTATTTTGATTGAAAACACAAAAATGGCTAAAAATAAAAAATGAATAAAATAATGAAACTAGAATAAAATAAAATAAAAAGAAAAGAAAAGAAAATCAAATTAATTAAATGACACACTTCCCCAGCAACAGTGCCAAAAATTTTGATGCACGTCGTAAACATCAAAATTTAATTACTCTAAATATACTAATTACAAAACTGTAGATAGGATAAGTAGAGGTCGATCCCACATAGAAGTGTAGCCAAATCTAATTAATTTAATTAACAACTCTAATTTTGAATAAATCCTAATTAAAAGTTGATTATGAAAAATGAAAAAAAAAGGTTTAAATTCCAAATTGAACTAAATTAAATCAAATTGAAAACAAATGCAATAAAAACTCAGTTCTTGGTTCAATTTCACCCTACAAGTGGCAGGTTTAATCAACAGTGGTAACTCCTTCCCTTCCCAAAAAACTATCAATTCTAGGTAATAATAAGCTCAATTACCCAAAATTCCCCCTAAATTCTTATTCTAATGAACAAGCTCTCATTAGAATCTAACCAATTTATAACCTAAAACAAACTCTTTAGGTTTAACATACTTGCAGTATTAAGAACAAAGGAATTAAATTGAATTAAGCAACTCTCACACAAGTTTGGATGTTTAACTTAAGTTGTGTTATTCATAGAAATAATAAGAAAGCTTATCCATAATCCTATTTTTCTATTTTTCTACTTAATGATTTAGAAAAGAGATCAATTATGTTATCTAATTTCTTAATCTAGCAATTGATATTTAGTTAATTAATTCAACATGCATTATTTAAATCAACAAACCAAACATCAATTCACATTAAGAACAAAATAACATCAACAATTTCTTAAAAGAAAAAGGAAGAAATAATGTTGCTGAAAAGAAAGCACTATTAACTTGAGTTAGGGCTCAAAATCCCCTTGAACTAAATAAGAAAATCTAGCAATTCATCTTCTCCTAAAAGCTTTATTCTTATTCTAAAAGTTATTATTTTTTCTCCCACATTATTCCCTCCTTGTAAAAGCACTCTCACCCTCTCTTTAAAACATTATGACAATATTAACATTAACTCCCTTAATTACCTCTTTATGTTATCCCTTTTTCTTAATAAAACGCTTAGGCCCTTTTTTTTTAAACTCTCAAAATGTTACTAACAATAACTCCTAACAATAACTTATCTTTATCTCTATCTACTTCCTACAGTAATAGCAAATTGAGATAGGAATTATATATTAATTGACTTCAAATCTGTAGTTGGGCTCTTCATAAGAATTATAGCCACAGATATTAGATTTCTATAGAATCTTGAATCACCTGAATTGGACATTTGTAGCCCAAGATATGGTCTAATTACTAACATTTACTTAACATAGTGATGAATCTACATTTGGTAACTTTGTTCCAAATTTTGATAATCCAAACAAACTTTGATCTTGATGAGTAAGCCTAATTCAAAAACCTTAAAAAGTCCACTTTATTTTTCCAGAAGGCCACTTTCATGTTTTGAGGCTGTAGTTGCACCAAAACCTTCACCAAAAGTTGGAGATTAAATCTGCCAAGTAGCTAAAAACTACACATCTTGCTTAATTCTTCAATTTTGACTCCTAATTCACAAAACACATTAGTTAGCTCATAATATTATAAAAATTATCATCAAACTAAGTGGTAAAGAATAAACAAAATAAATATTATGCTCTCATCAAGAAGCAGCCTTAAAGAAAAGCTTCTTTAATGAAATTAGGAGGGAGTGCACAGTCCTCAAGGCCCGCATCTTCGAGACGAGGAGGATTTTGTTCAGTGACCAAGTTGATTCTTTAAATGGGTAATAGTGTCTTCTCATTTCAATAATTCACATGCTACATAATAGTGATAATAATGGAGCAATAAGCTTGAGGAGCTGTCAAATTTGCTGAATAAAGATATAAAAGATTGATTTTGGTTGATTCTGCTTAGCTTTCAACAAAGACATAGTACACAAGCAGCGTTCAAGATGGAATATAAGGCAGAAAAAGTTCATATAAAGCCCCACCATCGAGGAAACGATCAACCAAAAATGACATAATTGTTCATACATCCAACAATATTACATTACTAAATAAGTAAAAAAAAAAGAGCAAGCAAAGAGCTAGAGCTCTAAGTCTCCAATCCAAGAGCGATTAAGATTAGGGTAGCGACTCTCAAGCTCCTAAAAAATTGCATTTTGGCTCCCTCAAGCAAAGTAAAGGACTCTTTGACAATATTTTGAATTTGCACTTTGTTCTAGTTGACCTCTGCAGAATAACTAACAAATTATTTTAACTTTTGGTGCTCCTAAATCAACTCTACGCGTTTCTTCCTTTCAGTTTGGAGACAGTTTTTGTCCTCTTTTAATTGCCTCTCTAGAGCAAGAATCTTTTTGTGATCCTCCTTAAGTGCATTAGAAAGATCTTGCTCATGTCATTCTCGAAGATGAACCAACTCTACAACCGCCCTAGCAGCCCTAGACCACCAAGTAATCAAATCCTTATGAAGGTTAATCAATTTTTTATCCACTAGCAAGGAAAGTTCAAGTTGTTACCAAAAATAAATGAAGAATACACATGAGGAAAAATCATGCTACAAAATAACCAAAAGTAACAGTAAAATGGAAACTTACTTGAAAAGCAGCCATGCGCGCAAATCGTTGAAGGTCCAATTGGCTAGAAATGACCTTCAGGCAGCTGGCAAGCTTTAGCCAAATCCGCTCTAACACTAATAGAACAAATAGATATTGGACTATATTTTTGATGTTTGTTTTCCAACCAAACATGTAGCTCCCTTATTACTTGAGATAAGTGGCCATGATCAGATACATCACCCAACTCATCCAATTTAGGTGTAGGAGAGGGAACCACTTCAAGAATAGTCTGCTTCTTTGAAGGAGAAACTGAGGATTCAGACCAAGAAGGGGAACCTAAGCTAGTAGGGAGTTTCCCCTCCTTAGACTCAACAGTAACAGTTAGAGCAACGGTGGATTCCTCAACAGAAGTGGATGGAATAACTTTGAAAAGAAGAGTCACCCACTTTTCCCATGGAGCTTTCAGTAATTCCCTTAAACTTGTCCCAGTAAATAATAAGAGAAACCACCATTAGTCATAACACAAATCAAGATTGTAACCAATAACAATTCCCCTAGAACAAATCCTTCAGATGTTTGATCAGAGTGATAAAACTAAAATAATGACCCTTTGCTTTAGCCGCAAGGGCATTAAGGATTCCCTCATCCTCTTCAGAGAGTTTGATCTTACTATTTCCCCGAAATGCATCATCCACCCAATCCTGAGGAATATCCCCCTAACCAGAATGATTAGTCACCATAAAGAAATTCATCATCCATGATTTTCTAAGCTTAAGCAAACCCTTAAATAGCACACTACAAAGATGCCCAACAAGATGCCAAAACTCTATCTTTTTACTAAACATGAAGAGATATTGGAACATGCTCATATCTGGTTCCACCCCAACCAAGCAGTAAGACAACATGAAACTTATCGCCAACATCCACCCATTGTGGGTAAGTTGACTAAGAGGAACCCCATACATTCTTAAAAAGGCCACAACAAATGGCTCATGGGGAAATCAAAGCCCAAATTGTAAGGAATCTTCATAAATGACAAACTGGTTACTCCCTACCATGGAGTTCCCTTGCAAACCCCAAGGAACAAACAATTTATACTCTGAGGGTTGCCATACTTCAATTTTATATCAATAAGACTGGTAGAGGTCAAGTAGGAGGATAATGTAGCAACAAATGTCACATCGGTATCCGTACCTTGCACCTTAACCTGAACCAATCGTTCCCCCTCATATTGGGCAGAAACAGAAGGGCAATAATGAAGTCTAGAAGCCATTCCAGCAGCACGCAACATCTTTGAATCACCAAAATAACCTTCCACATCGAAAATGATCATTAGTTCATTTCCCAGTGATCCTGCAACATGCAAGTCACTCTCAATATCACCAACACCCACAGACAATGTATTTACATCGAAAATAGACATCACCAATACAAAA
Organism: Mallotus repandus; assembly: GCA_949671775.1. NCBI lineage: Eukaryota > Viridiplantae > Streptophyta > Magnoliopsida > Malpighiales > Euphorbiaceae > Mallotus > Mallotus repandus. Next base: position 15,073 of record CATIWM010237131.1, read on the forward strand.
CACAAAATATCATACACAATAAACTCAAAGGAGACACCCAAACACACTATGATACATATACATCATCTTGTGAAGGCATAATTACGAATAAAAGAAAGAGAGATAAAGAGAAAATACCTTTAGAAGCCATGGCGGCAACAAGAGAAGAGTTGAGCACACAGAAGAGAAATGGAAGAAAATCAACAAGGGAAAGGCAGTATAAGAAAGGGAGAAACGGCAGAGCAAAATGAAAAGCCAAACACACTTGAAAGCCATAATTTATTACTCTCCCTCTTAACGATAAAATTTTAAAAATAAGTGCAATTTATTTACATGGCACAATAGCCAATACAAAATGCAAATGGAATAAAGAGATGTGATGACATAAAAAGGGCAAAAGAACGCCAACTGCCTCCTACCACAGAGCACACTAAAATAAATGTTAGCTATTTTTTGGGGGGGAACCCTGATACTAGGGCCCATCATAAACCCAACAAAAGGCAAGAATCGTACCCACAAGCCTTGAATCCCATCGTCAAGAGGCCCAAAGAAAATACGTTCTTCTCCAAGCTTTGCCACACACACATAGAAATAGCAGACAACTCGTACAAACTAATGAGGTAAGCAATAGGAGCCATGCCTGACCAACATCGCCTAGCTCTGCAATAACCAATAATGCTTAAACAGTAACACCAACCAAATCTTTGTGCAAGCCACGCCTAACCAAGGAAAATACCTGGAGAGAGCATGATCATGTGAGGAGGTACAATGCTAACTAAGCGCTAATACAACAAATAACAGACAAAAAAGGGTAGTCAAAGCACATAACAAAGTAAGAAACCCAATCTTCATCAGTTCAGCCTCCTCTCTCTCTAGCTAGCTCTTTTGGCTTAACCGTTTGAGTCGATATGCCAGGATCCCTCCAACGTGTCCTCTCACCAATTCTTGCTCTCCTGTTGGATACTCTTAGGCTTGAAGACTAGCAAACATCAAGAACCTACTTTCTATATGAAAATTTTCAATATATACATACATATATATATATATATAAGTAGTTGTTCAGTACACTTCAGGTCACTGGAATGATACACAGAAAAATTACTCCACTATAAAGAAAGAAATACTTTCCATTGTTTTGTGCATCACAAAATTTCAATCTGATTTATTAAATCAAAAATTTTTACTTCGGATTGATTGCAAATCAGCAAAAGAAATTTTGCAAAAAGATGTCCAAAACATTGCATCAAAACAGATTTTTGCAAGATGGCAAGCTATTTTGAGTATTTTTGAATTTGAAATTGAATATATTAAAGGAGATACAAATTCTCTACCAAACTTTCTGACGAGAGAATTTTTGCAAAACAGATAAAATGCCTCGAAAAAAGAAAGATAAAGAAGAGGTTGTCCCAACTAAAGAATCCGACCCGATTAAAGAATCCCTTCCTCTTTCTGCTGAGAAACCAATAAAATCTTGGTATGACATTGTTAGCGAAGAATCAGATAAAGAAAAGCAGATCCAGATTCAACAGTGGGTTGAGTCTATCTCCTGAACCCCTGAACTCCTTTAGGCTATTCAAAATACTATAAAGCCTCCACAGTTGCCAAGATTATTGCCTACTCCTCAGATTGCAGGTACATCTTCTCAACTAGTTCCTAAATATGAGAAAGGAGATTCTTCTTCTTCTACAACCCTTTCTTAAAATATTTCAAAAACTGTGGCTACTCCAAGTAGCTCACAAATTATTTGTTCTCAAACAAAATTAAAGGCAAGTGAATTTCTTTTAAAGACCAATTTTCAAAATATATTGACAATTGAAAATGGTTTTTATCATAAAGACCCGTTTGTTTCTTTGCAAAATCAATTTCCAAAAAACTGGTTTTCTAAACCTTGGGATTTATCAAAACCGCAAGAGTATCACCAAATGATTTTGGAATATACTGGTTCTGCTGTGTTCAAACACTTCTTCCATAAAGGCTACCCTGAACCTTCTTATTCTACCTGTAAAATCCTCAAAGTCATTCATCCTTCTGATTGGGGACAGGAACTCTTTAAGCCAAAAGCCTTCCCTATAAATTTTAAAGCTAAGTTAGCCTTTTGTCCTACATTTTCTTATTGGGACTATGAACAGGCATGGTTTAACACCTTCCTTATCCAAAGCAGTTATATATATATATATAATTTAAACTAAATTCGTAAGTGTACTTACACTAATGCTTAAAAAGTTTGGAAATTCTTGCTAGCTATTACTAATAGTATATTATTTCCATAATGAGGAGATCCATAACATAAAAAATTTGATTAGTTTTACATTTTTTTTTAAATATAATAAAATAAAATTGTTAATTTTTCCAAATAATTAGAGTTTTTATTAATTGTTTTTTCCTTGCAGGAATGATGAATCTGATGACAAGAAAAAAGTGACATTGTCTTTTATTTTCAATGTATCCATTCTTCATTTTTTTGAATGATGTACCCAAAAAAATAATTTGAAAATATGATCTTAATATCTGAATTTTACATTTTGAAATTTTATGTGCACTTCACTGACCCGCAGCGAAGCGCGGGCAATCTTCCTAGTAATATATAAAGGTGGACATGAATTCACTGTTTATCTACAGTGAATTCCATGAATTTAAAAAAAAATCAATTTTGCCATTGTTAAACGGCACTGTATTGCATTAGAAAAAAATTAGCGCACAAGGAAAACGACGTCGTTTTCCTTTAAGCCATTTGACTCTGTTTGTTTACACCAAACCCTAATACATTTTAACTACTGCCCCTTCAATTATTCTTTGCAGTCGCCTCCCCTATCGGCCTGCCCCCATCGCCCCTCTTCGAACAAGTACAACTTCTCTTTTGTTCTTTTCTTTTTTGTTTTCTCTTTTATCCTTAATTTTCTTTCAAGTTCTTTCCTATTTCATTTTCATCAATATGACAAGTGAGACTTGGTAAAACCCAACCGAAAGGATTTTTTTTTTAAAGTATTGTAGTAGAACAAAAAGGGGGGGGGGGTTTCTTAGATTGGGCAAATCATGGCGAGGAAGCATGGATGGCAACTACTTGCACACACATTTCAGGTGTCATATTTTTCAATTTATCATTTTTTTATTAAATAATGTTTTAGGGTTTAGTGTTAACTGGTTTCACTTTAAGAGAAATGGTGAAATTAGTTGTTTTAAAATGAGTTATGTGTTACTCTGTTCATGCTTTTATTCCCCTCTTTAAATGATATTGCTTAGGTTAACTCTGTGATTTTATTTCTGGGTTCTTAGAGTAGCATCAATTAGTTATGTCCTGCTTGAGCTCTTGATAATATATATTGTGAAATGAACAAGTGCCTTTCTTTCGAAATAGTCTTTTTTAATGTTAAATGAGCTTACAAACTTGAGGTGTTGATGGTCAAAAAGAAAATGAAAAGTTTTTTATTTGTAAGTTTCATATTGATGAAAATGATTATTTTGTGATCTACAATATGTCCAAAAGATCTTTGCTTATGTTGAAACTCCATAGTTGATGGTTGCGAAGGAAAATTAAATCATCATCTGGTGTTCTTCATTAAAGAAATGAAGAATTGTGATTATACCCTGTGGATAGGGCTTCCAAGTTCATATAAAATTATAGTTGTATTCATGTTGATCTTAAGAGAATAAAGCGTAAAGATGCATCCACTTATCAAGTTGCTTTCACAAGTTTGTATTTTGTTAGATTGGTGTTATGTCTACATATTTATTTGGAAAAGTATTGTCTTGAAATAAAATCGCTTTCGCGACTATTCTTCAACAATCTCTTTACTGGATGGCCTTATTATTTGTAAACAATTTTAATTAATCCTAATGTTTTGACCTGGTTGAATTTAGCATTATTGGCATGTTACGGATTTTTGTACACTGAAAATTGAGAAATTAAAGAGGGAATACTCGAGCACCATTCTTATCAGAGTGGCATTTTTATTGTCTCATTAGCAACTCCATTATTTTTGTGAACTGAATTTTGAGAAATTAAAGATTGAATGCTAGAGCACCACTATTATCAGAGTGGCATTTTTATGGTCTATAATTAAATTTCACTCTCCATTTTCATATTGCAGAATTTGCTTGCGACCCTAAAGAAACTCAGGACCGAAAATGACATGACCCTTCAAGCTACTAGGTATATGATATTTTATTCTTTTTTTTTTGGCTTAATTCATATTTTAGAAAAAAATAAATGACCATAATCTACTAATGATGAGTTTTTTTTTTTTTGCTATATTTTTCTTTACAATCCTCATGCAACAAGATCAAATATAGAGCTACATAAACATTAAAATTTGCAGTTGGAAACTATATATGCTTAAAACAACAATTTTTTTTAAGTGGTTTCAATTTCATTTACATATAAATTTATATAGGAACTCGAGTAAGAAGTTTGCAATTTGCAAACATCATGTTCAAGCTGAGAATCAATTAAGGTACTAAAAATTGATAAAAGTTCACTTTTATTTGTTTATTTAATCAAGTTATTAATTTTTAGATGATTTATCCAATAGCTTCCATCTTATTTGTTTTTTATTTTTTAAAATTTAACAAAAAGTCATAGTTTAAGCAATTATTTGTAATTTTAGCATAGTATTACTTGAAACTGTTTTTTCTTAAAGTGACCACATTTGTAATTTTTTTTTCAATTTTAACCACACATTTTTTTCCAATTTTAACCACAATTGTTTTTACAATTTTTTCAATTTTTCTATCTATATGTGTAACTTGTGGTCATTTCAATGACTAAATTAATCCAAATTTGTGCAATATCCAAACAACTTGACTCCAATTATTCTTGGCAATTTGATATGATCTTATTCACATTGTAATTATTTTAGTCAAGGACTTATATGCTTCTTTTAAAAGTTTTCCAACTTAAGCTACCATAGATTTTCAGCTTGTTATATATATATATTGTAAATTTTTGTGATGTTGGCGGGCAAAGCAACGTGAGCTAATTAAAATTTTAAATTTATAATTTAAACAAATTTAATATATCTAATAAAAGATAATTTGCATGTTAAGAAACCTTGCTCAAGGTTTTTTTATTTATTTATATATATATATATATATATATATATATATTTGTCAAGACTAATAAATGGGATCAGTAGGTTTATGTTATGCTTTGTTGGACAATGTATGGAAGGAGTTATGCAGATAAATTTATTGTATTTTTATTATTATATGTGTAAATATTTACTTTTTTATCCCGCAGCGAAGCGCGAATAACTTTTCTAGTAATTTATAAAAGTGAGCAATTAAAAATTTATAGCAATATTTTTATTTGATTATTTTTTTAAAATTATATATTTTTAATATACATGGTAGATTTTTTTTTAGTTAAATAAATGAGAAAAAAAAATTTTACTTGAATAAAATACATATTGATGTTTTAGGTAAGGTAGAAGGCACAATTTTTTAGTTTTATAATTTAAATAATTATAAGTGTTAAATCATTTTAACAAAAAAATGTAAAATACAAATTTTAAATATGAAAAAAAGATGTACATAATATAATAAAAACAATGAATTAATTAAAAATCTATAAAATCATTTATATAATATGATATATATAATATAATAAAAACAATGAATAAATAATATAATTATATAGAAACTGGATTAAAAACAATACATAATATAATATACATAATGCAAAAACTGAAAATGGATTAAAACTCTTTATAGCCTTATATATATATATATATATATATTTGTCAGGACTAATGAATGGGACCAATAGGTTTATGTTATGCTTTGTTGGAATATGTGTGGAAGGAGTTATGCAGATAAATTTATTGTATTTTCATTATTATATATGTAAATATTTACTTTTTTATCCCACAGCGAAGTGCAGGTAACTTTTCTAGTAATTTATAAAAGTAAGCACTTAAAAATTTATTGTAATAATTTTATTTGGTTTTTTTTAAGAGTATATATTTTTAATATACATGGTAGATTTTTTTTAGTTAAATAAATGCGAAAAAAAATATTTTTAGTTGAATAAAATATATATTGATGTTTTAGGTAAAGTAGAAGGCACAATTTTTTAGTTTTATAATTTAAATAATTATAAGTGTTAAATCATTTTAATAAAAAATGTAAAATATAAATTTTAAATATGAAAAAAAGATTTACATAATATAATAAAACAGTGAATTAATTAAAAATCTACAAAATCATTTATATAATATGATATACATAATATAATAAAAACAATGAATAAATAATATAATTATATAGAAACTGGATTAAAAACAATACATAATATAATATACAGAATGCAAAAGCTGAAAATGGATTAAAACTCTTTATAGCCTTCAATGGTTCATTCAACAATTAAAAATATAACTCTATATTTCTATTATTGAGTTCTGAAATGCAACTGTAATAATTTTTGCACCTGAAAAAAATAAAAATAAAAATAATTCAATTAGTTTGGATTTTTAAGTTTAAATTTTCATGTATAGATAGGAAAAGAAAAAGAAAAAAATTCTTTTGTATATAATGTATAACCTAATAAAAACTCAAGAATTTGTGTGTGTATATATATATATATATATAAAATACATAGTATTATATATAAAATCAATCTTTTATTTATTTGGATATTTTTAGAGATAGATTTTAAAATAATTTATTAAATAAATTAATTTAATTTTAGTAAGAAATAAATTATTTAATTGAATATTTGAAGATAGACTCTAAGATAATTTATCAAATAAAATGTTAAATAAGAATTTTATTTTATAATATTTTTTTCATAAAATATTGTGAATTTTAATAATTCAACATATAAGCATTTAGGAGTGAATACTGAATTATAAAGAGGAACACTTATTAAATTTTGGGTCTAATAACTTTAGAGCTCATCATTATATATATATATATAATTTTATTAATGCTAAATAATTTATATTATATTTATTTAATATAAAATTTAATAATAATACTAATTTATACAAAAAGGTGTAAAAATGGCAATTGTTTATAGAGGAGAAGTAGGTGTACGTGGGTTTTAAGTGAACGGGTATGACCATTCTACTTTTCTTAAATTAGTTAATTTCTTTTTTAATTAATCCGTGGAGTCGTCTATTTATTTCAAGTTATGGTGATTTAACGAATAAATTTTTAAAATTACTTAAATTGTATTTTTAAATAAAAATCAATTAATATATTATTAAAGTAAAAATATTTTGAAAATTTAAATATTCATACATTTTATTTTTATTATTAATATTTTTATATTTATTATAGGTTATATTATTTTTATATTTATTATAGGTTATATTATTTTTATATTTATTATATTATATTGTTATTATTTTATACATAATTTTTTGTAAAATAATATTAAAAACTAACTGAAATGTATTTCATGATACATAACACAAAAGTTAATAAAATTTGTATACAATAAATTTAATATGAGATATTTTTAAATTGATTTTTTAAAGTTTTATTAATCGTAAAAAAAATTATAAAAATTTAAGAAAAATAATATTAATATGTAAACTAAAATATTTTCAAAAACAAAATATATTGAACATTTTGTCATACTATGATTGAATCAAAACCAAAATTTTAAAAAAATATACATAGTTTAAAATTTGAGGTAATTTAAAAAAACATAGATATTAGCGACGGATACCGAATAACAATCTGTCGTTGACTTCATCGCAGCAACGGAAATGAATTCCATCGCTGATATAACCATCGAAAACAATTTTTGTCCCTAAATTAGCGACGGAAAATATATTCCATCACTAAATCAGCAACGAAAACAAAATATGTCGCTGAAGTAATGACAGAAAGTCACTTCCGTTGCTGAATATCTCGACGGATATTGCTTCCATCGGTAACTTAGCAATGGAAACCAAATTCTATTGGTAAATTAGCGATAGAAAATAAATTTTTGTCGCCTAGTTACTTAACGAAGTGCCCTTTTCATGATTGTCTATGCATATTTTCATTTGGGTATGGCTTGAATTTGTCTTTTATGCTATAGTTTGCTTTGCTACAAAAGAAATTTTGTTTAATTCCGCTTCATTTTTATTCTTCTCCCTTAAAGTTTGGAACTTTTTTTTTAATCTCAATTCTGAAATTCTGTCTCTATCTCATCTGTCTATCATTGTTATTTGATGTGTTGTTTTTTAGCATGTTGCTCTGTTTCTAATGAATTCCATCTGGAGATTCACTTGTGGATGATATCAAAATACTTTATTAGATGTTGTAAAGCAACAGTCTTTGTGACATAAATGAAGCAATTTCTACATTGCATAGCACTACATATGAGATATCATGTCTTCTGCTATCGTGGTACAAGTAAATGGTTATTGTTTTAAGTATGAATTGTCCAAGACAAATTTCATAGTTGCACGATGTTTACATCATATAAATTCTATTAGCTTTTCCTTTATATGAGTACATTTGTTTCTGTATATATCTGATTTATAATCCAACGTGTTTTATTTTTGTTTGATGGTGATTCAGCTGCATTCTCTTTCTTCCAACCTGGTGAATGCAGACCTTGAATCAAGCTCAATCGTTTCAGTTGCTTTAAACAAGCTATATTTTTATGTTTCATGTAAAAGATACCTTGTTTATGTACTCTTAAACTTAACAAGCTCCTTAACGAGCTTCTTGTCGAGCTTATTAACGAGCTTCTTGTCGAGCTTATTAACGAGCTCCTTTGTGAACGAGCTTGAGCTTACAACAAATGAGCTAGAAACGAGTGAGCTCAAGCTAAAAAATGCAAATGAGCTTGAGCTCAAATTTTGAAATTTTTTCAAGCTCGAGCTCCTTCCTTTTGCATTGCGAGCCGATCTTGAACATCTCTAAGCTTGCATGGCTCGATTACACCTCCATGTAGGGGTTATTTACCAAATTATGGTAAAACAAGAAACAAACTTCCATTTTATGGTAGTTTTAGAAATAATTCCCATTTTAGGATACTTTTTTTTAATTAAAAAATAAAAAATGCCATTGTTAATGGCTGTATAGGAAAAAGACAAGGTTTAGCATAGTCAAACAGCCACTACAAAAGGCAGAAGGAGGAGAAACAATTTTTTCATCCAGCAAGGCAGCCTCCCGCCACTGTCACAAGCGGTATGAAGACTGTGTAGGGGCAAGAGAAGACAAGACACAACATACCACCTGTCACAGTGGCGGTATGCTTGTGTTTCGGCCAGTGGACAGAAAAGACAGGACAGGAGCATTACCGTCTGTCACAGTGGCAGTATGACCACTGTCTTCGCTCCTTCCCAACGCCACTGCAGGCATGCCTGTTGCATCTTGTCATGATAGAGATTCACCCCATATCGCCACTGTCACAGGCGGTAGGAGTGAAATTTTTTTGCTTATAAAGACATGCTTCTTCTTTCCCTCAACTCAATTTCTTTCTGCTTCATTCATTTTCTTCACCAGCTGCTCCCCTCATTTCCTGCACAAAAATATTTTTTCTCCCCTACTAGTGAGCCAAAAATTTTTTTTGGTTATTCATCTCTTCCTCCTTAAAGATCTGAGGGTTATTGGAAATAAAATTCAAGTAATTTGTTATAGATTTTTTGTTATGTTTTAGAAATTTATTAGTTGTATTACATGAAAAAAAATGTTATATATTTATTTTGAAATGTATGAAATTTTATTTATTTAGGTAAAAAAATATATTAGAAAGTTAGTAAAAAAAATTGTAAATAGTTAGGGTTGCAAATTTTTTATTTTTTTTACAAAATTTTGTTTATATAATTTGTCAATATTTTATGATTATTAGCTTATATGTTTGTGTTTTTTTTATAAGGTCATAGTGAGGAGGTAAAAATTTAAAGCCACAAAATGTACTTTTTTAATAATTAAATTATTTAATATTTTGATGAGTGGAAAAAAATTGTTATATTTTGTTACATATAATTGTTGTTAATTCATATTGTTAGATATAATTGTTGTTAAAACGTTTTTGTTGATTTTGTATTTATTGTTTTTTTTTTTGGTTAATTAATTAGATACTAAGAATAATTTTTATTATTTCTTTTTTATATAAGTTTTTATT
>CATIWM010237134.1:0-15654 GCA_949671775.1 Mallotus repandus
GGAGGAGGACACACAATATACCCACACGCTCTCATATTCTCAAGGATCATCACTCATAAGGAACAACACACAAGAGGAGAGAGAAGAAGAAGAAGTAGAAAGAGAAGAAAAAGAAGCTAAAGGAGAGAGACCTATTTTGAAGATTCAAGCTCCTTTGGATAACATGTCTTACTCTTATCCTTATTCTAGTCTCTTATGTGTAATTGAATAGTGAATGTTGGTTTTAATAGCCATGAGTGGCTAAGAATTTTTATGTTGTTGGGATTTTGGAAACCCATTTGAATTAAGTTCATTTAATGTATTAGTTCTTATTTGTAATTTGAATATTGTGTTTGTTTAGCTTTGTTGAGTATTGTATTATGGTAAAATGCAATCCTTGTTTGAATCTATGCATTGAGAGATAGTAGATTCAATAGACCCACAAACACTTGTTAGATCTTTCAATGACTTGAGAAAGCTTGTATAGATCTAATCCTCCATAAGTTTGCTGAATGCCTTCCAAGTTAGATTTAATTTTATTGTATAAAGATGATGAGAATTAAGTTGTATAATGAGATTTGATTGATGCTTCTTAGTGAGATTAACTTTGCTCGAAGGAGATTGTTAATTTGATTTTTTAAAACTTGAGGTATGCATTAGAACTTGAACTAATATATTATTTGGTTTAATGAAAATGTGGTATGCCAATTCTCCCAAAAGCATGCCTTCAATATTGTTTATTTCCTTATTATTTTGATTAATAATAGCCTTATTTACATTCTTTAGTTTAATTATTAATTTGTTTATTTAATTTCTTTGAAAAACCAACCTTCGATAGCTCTAAACATATACAATAAAGATTAATAGGTGTTTAGTCCCCAATCTCTGTAGAGATTATACTTAACTCACTACTTTATTACTTGTCGACCTGTGCACTTGCGGTCATCAACAAGTTTTTGGCACCATTGCCGGGGATTGACAGAGCTAACATCATAATTGATCAATATTTTTTTGGATTAGAGTATTTGTTATTTTATTATTCTATTTTTGATTTGTGATTTCTGTTTTAGGTACTTTGGTGTTGCGTATACACAATACTCATCGTGCTAGTTAAGAACCTTTACTCTTTATTTTGGACTTGTCAAAGCTTGAAAGAGAGAATCGAAGGAGATTGAAGAGTATGTTGAGTAAAATGGTTCCACAAGGAGCACAACCAGCTGATGCAAAAAATGCTGCTAGAGTTTGCTATGCCGGGTTTAGAAGGAGCTAGGCAAAGTATTACAAGGCCTAATGTCCAAGCAAATAAATTTGAGATTGAACCAGCACTCTTGTAGATGATCCAATCCACTGTTCAGTTCCATGGATTACCTTCAGAGGACCTGAATATGCATATAGCCAACTTCTTGGAGATATGTGACACATTCAAGTATAACGAAGTCTTTGATAATGCTATTTTATTGACGCTTTTCCTGTTTACTCTTAAAGACAGAGCTAAGGCGAGGCTAAATTCTCAACCTCCAACATCAATCACCACTTGGGATTTACTTGCTAAAGGATTTCTAGGAAAATACTTTTCTCCTGTAAAGACAGCTAAGATTGTCAAAGACATCACTACATTCCAGTAATATGGGAATGAGTCTTTTTGTGATGTATGTGAGAGATTTAAGGAATTGTAAAGAAGTTGTCCACATCATGGCCTTCCATAAGATGTTCTCATTTAAACCTTTTATAATGGTGTGATGAGGTCTACAAAAGACACAATTGATGCAACTGCAGGGGGATCTTTAATGAGAAAAACCATTAAAGGAGCTTTTGAACTCTTGGAGGAGATGGCTAACAACAATTACTTATGTCCTTCGAAGAGATATTTGGCTCCTAAACAAAGAGGAAAACTTGGAGTTGATGATGTTACTTCCATTCAAGCACAACTTGCTGCACCAAACAAAAAGATTGGTGATTTAGCTATGGGAGGTAATGCTGTCTCAACCTCATCTACAACTATGTATTGTGAACATTGTCATGTGTTTGACCACTCAACTTTTGAATGTGGATTTAGAGGTGGAAATGTGTATCAAGATGGAACTCTTGAAAATTGCAGCTATGTTGGAAACCAATTCCAACCTAGGCAATAAAATAACAACCCATACTCAAACACCTACAATCAAGGTTGGAGAAACCACCCCAATTTCTCATGGAGTAATAACTAAAACTCTCAAGACTTCTCAAATCAATACCCTAAACCATCACCACTACTCAGATTCTAACCCAAGTCTATTGATGAGAGATTTACTACTATAGAGTTAAAATTTGATAAATTTATGGAAGCTAGTATGATCAAATGTTTAAGAACCAATCTTCATCAATCCATAACATAAAGGTTCAACTTGGCTAGTTAGCAAATGTAGTTGCTGCTAGAAGCCAAGGCCATCTTCCAAGCAACACATAAATTAACCTAAAAGAGTAAGTCAAGGCAATCACCTTGAGAAGTGGTACAGAACTTCAAGGCCAACAACAATTGCCATTGTAGGCTAAAGAAGAAAAAGAGCCACAAGAGGTAAAAATTGAAGAAGTGTAAGCTGAAACATAAGAGAAGAAATCTAATGAATCAAAGGAGAATCAAGTGGAGCAACCCTCTATTATTGATACATCAAAGTATGCTCCAAGGCTACCCTTTCCTTTGAGACAAAGGAAGATGAATGATGATGAGAAAAGGTTTTCTAGATTTATAGAAACCTTTAGAAAGTTAAGTTGAAGATACCTCTCTCGGAAGCATTGAATGAGATGCCAAAGTATGCAAAGTTCCTCAAGGACATTATCACCAACAAGCAGAAATAAAATGACAATGAGACAGTACCTCTAACAGGGACTTATAGCTCAATCATTTTAAGAAAAATTCTAGTCAAGCTCAAAGATCCAAGGATTTTTACAATTCCTTTCATTTTTGATTCTAAAGAATTCCCTAAATGCTTGTGTGATTTAGGAGCTAGCATTAATCTTATGCCTCTTTCTCTTTTTAGGGAGCTTAATCTTGGAGAGGTGATCAACACCAACATGACTCTTCAACTAGCCGATAATATAATTAAAAAGCCATAGTTGAAGATGTGCTTGTTCGAGTTGATAAATTCGTATTTCTGGTGGACTTTGTGATCTTAGATTATGAGCAAGACAAACATTGCCCCTTGATCTTAGGAAGACCCTTTTTTAATACTGGCAGGGCAGTGATTAATGTGTATGAGGGAAAGATCACTCTGAAAGTTAGAGAGGAGAAAGTAGATTTTCTGATGAATAGACTTATCAAAGACATGAAGAGTGATAATCCTAATAAAGAAGGAAGAACGGTAAGCAAAGAAATCAAGGAAGCATCATTGATCCTAAAGAAATAGAAGCTTAAATAAAGTCAAAATCCCTTGCCTTCTCAAGTTGAAACCAAGATGAACAAAGCCAAATCAAAAGTGGATTTGAAGAAGAAGGCTAAGCAAGTGATTAGAATGGTGTACATTCTTAAGAAGTATGTTTCTTTAAAGGGCAAGATGAAGATTAAGCCAACAAATGATGGAAAGGAAGCACATCAACCATTGATCCACATCAAGGATGAGGGATGTTCTTCCTCCTCATTCACTTGACATATTGAATTATAAGGGCATGGTCAAGCTAAAGACCTTAAATTAACATGTTTTTATTTATATTTATATATTTGTCATTTATTTAAATATTATGTTGGTCATTTTTGCTTTTCATTTTTATTTAACATTTGAATTTTATTTCCTTGTTGATTATGTGTGCTTCAAGCAAAGTGTGCTAGAAGTTTATGTGTGGTTTTTGGCATTTATTTAGGTGTAGGGCTAAAGTCACAGTCGTTGTTATTCATGCGATCGCTTAATAAGAATTCTAGGCAATTTTTATGATCACGTACTGGTCGCGATTGCTAAGTGCTCAACAGTTCAGATCTTATGCCTAATCCGCGCTCACAAAAAATCAGTTGTTGTGAATACCAAGCCTCTCAAGCTCAATTTCATCTGTTGCGATTGTGCGTTATCCATGATTGTGTCTGCCTGCATTTTAATCACCCTATTTCATCAGTTGCGATCATGCATTACTTGTGATTGCGAATTAATACTATTCTATAATTAAAATAGACACCTCCTACTTCCCTCCTCCATTCTCTTTTCAAAACCCATGATTTCTAACCTCCTATGATCTCCGCAAATCACCCAAATATCACATCTCCTATTCAAATTTCAATCAAATCTCCCCAAAATCTTCTACCTTCACTCTCTCATACCTCTATTATAACCCTAATTTTCTTTTATTTCTCCCCAAATCCTTACAAAGCCTCTTTCCCTAAATCTTATTTTTTTTCCATAAACAGAGCATTCATAAGTCTCCATCCAATGTCATTATCAAGAAGCAAGAAAAGGGCTAAGATAACTAGGAAACAAGTGCTCCAAGAGGATGAAATTGATCTAGCATCCCAATATGGCACCCCATTCCCAATCCGTACGCCTGAGGAAGGTGCTAAGTATCTATCAATTTCCTGAAGGAATTTCGTGGTTCCTAAATGTTTGAATATGGGTACTTTAGATGGTGTTAAGCTTAAAGATAGAATTTTAGAGCTCTGTGATAGGTTAGGTTGGAGGAAATTTGCAGAATTGACACACTATGTGTATAGAAAATTAACACTACAGTTTTATACTACTTTGAAACTCTCTGATCAAGGACATAGGAAATTTAATTGCATGCTTAATATGAAGCCGATTACTATTAATTATGATACCATGCTTACTGTGTTTGGGTTCCCAATAGGAGGGATTTGTGAAGCACCGAATAGATACAAATCCATGGATTTTTGGTAATAGATCACCACACCTGATGCGGTTTAAGATGTGTGGGGTTAACCGAATGGGTTGATTAGGGATCACAACTATGTGATGATTCACAAGTTTATATGCCACTATTTTTGGGAAGATGGAGAGCAACAAGGTTTCTAGACAAGAATTGTTGACGTTGTGGTGTATGCACACATCTACAAAAATCTCCACAATATACTTTATTTTGCAGACCTTGTGGCACATAGCTAGAGCCCCCAAATCATCAATCTCTACGGGCCACATTGTAACAGGTTTGGCATTGCATTTTTAAGTTTTTAATCCTCTTACTATTAAAATACTAGCTATTCCACATGAGAGATTGAATTAACTTGTGCTTATGAGAGTTGAGATATTAAAATCCAACTCAGAGCTCAGGGAGCCTTCAACAAGGAAGTGTTTTCACTTGAGGCAGTCAGCATCCCAGAGAAGAAATCTGCCTCATATTGATCAAGGTGAGGAAGCAGAATCTGAAGAAGAGGAAGAGGAAGAAGAGCAAGAATCGCATCCTCTGCTGCTTGCTCTTGCTCAGGTAAACATGATCTAAGTCCTAGAAAAGTTGGACCTTTTGATAGCAACAATCAACTCTCATTTTGAGGGTGTTGAAAAATCAATTGACGCAAGCTTTTAGAGTTTTGAAAAATCTATGGAGGATAAGTATCATAAATTAAATGATAGACTAATGGATATTAAAGATGAACAATCCTACCATTTTTTCAAATTATAAGAATACTTTTGGTAAATAGAGCATGACCATATTCCTTCACCATCACTAATTAAGAGGCCTCCTCGAGTTCCTATTCTGCAGTCTCAACCTCCTTTATCATATCATAGCCAGATCAGTTGCCTCCAAGCTCTCCTTAATAAGGGGAGTAAACTCTTTTCCCTAGTCTTTAGTTTTTATTTTTGTTTGTTTTTGTTTTTTCTTTTACATACATTTCATGTTTATATTATTGCTTGTGAATTTTGTGTCATGTTTTTGGGTTGTGTTTGTGCATTGTATATAGTTTTTGTTTTGCATTGAGGTACCCCACTCACATTGAGGACAATGTGCGATTCAAGTGTTGGGGGGGGGGGGGGGGAGAATCATTTTGCTCATTTTGCATTCTAGTACATTTTAGGTATCATGCATTTGCATTTTGCATTTGTGCAATTTTACCTAAATTTCTAAAATTTTGATACTCAATACTTAAATTTTTGCCAAATTATCTTAGTATTGAATTTCTGTATGTTTGTTGGTTTTGTTGATGCTTATATGTTAATCTCCTATTAATGGTTAGTTTCATGTCTTTTAAAATTTGGTTAACCTTTTGAGTTGAGATTTTTTATCATTTAATCAATCTAATGCATGTTGTTGCTTGCTTGATCATGATTGTGAATGACTGTGTTGGATTTAGTATTATGAATGAACTAAACTCCTCTTTAGGGTTGTTTTTGGTTGCATGTGAAAGGAATCGTAAAAACACTCTATTTCCTTTCTAAAAATAGAAAGAAAAGAAAAAGAATAAAATGTGCTTAGGAACTCAAATTCCATTTACTCCAATGCTCTTCTACGAGAGTATGAGTATTCAAAGAACTCTCTCGAGGTGTTCACTTTGAATAGTTCAGGAAAGGCGGGGAACTACCGAAAGAGGGAAGAAAAAGCACTAAGTAAATAATAATAATAATAGAAGGTTAAGAGTTAATTTTCGTATGCCAAATTAAGAACGACCTTAAATTGAAGTCTTTTTCATTCATTTGTGTTTTTCCTAAGATTTTGATTCATTTTTGTGTGATTGCAAGTAGATAACATGCTCTTCACATGGTAATTTTAATTCTCGACTTGATTTGTTAACCTTATTTTGAGATTTGTAAACTAGCTATTAGAAGGAGATGGACATATATGCTTGATGAAATTGTAGATATACACCTTGTTCATTATTTTGATGATTTGTGTTCTTGAGTTTGCTTGAGGACAAGCAAAGATTCAAGTGTGGGGGTATTTATTGGTGTCAAATTATGCATAGTTTTAGGTGTCTAATTTGCATGCATTTGTATATTTTGAATAGCATTTAGTATAGAAAATTATATAGAAACATATACTTTTATATTTTCTTTATTTTTGTTAGAGAAAAGATGAAAGGAGGTGATTTGGTGAAGATATAGCCAAAAAAAGAAGAAAAGGAGCATGTGCAATTGAGCAGACTTCGGTTGTGATCGTGGCTTGGTGAAGATAGGAGCCAAAAAGAGAAGAAAAGGAGCAGTGTGCAGCAGAGTAGGCTTCGGTTGCAATCGCTACTGGATGCACGATCGTGGATATGCCAAAATGCAAATCCCTAAGTGATATCGAGCTTTGCGCGAGCACGGACTTCATACGAGCACAGATTCTTTAAGCTAGCCTCTTCTATTGTGAGAGCGGCTAGTGTGCGAGCTCAGATCTTCCACGATTGCGGCTTCATCATTTCCAGCATAGAACATATTGAGGTGTCCTGAATTTGAGAAATATCTAAGGGGAGGTGAAATGATATATTCTAAAAGGGCTAAAAAGGACAATAGGCACGAGTTACCTGGGGAGGAGGACACACAATATACCCACATAATCTCACATTCTTAAGGATCATCACTCACAAGGAACAACACATAAGAGGAGAGAGAAGAAGAAGAAGGAGAAAGAGGAGAAAAAGAAGCTAAAGGAGAGAGATCCATTTCAAAGATTCAAGCTCCTTTAGATAACATTTCTTACTCTTATCCTTATTCTAGTCTCTTGTGTGTAATTGAATATTGAATGTTGGTTTTAATAGCCATGAGTGGCTAAGTATTTTTATGTTATTGGGATTTTGGAAACCCATTTGAATTAAGTTCATTTAATGTATTAGTTCTTGTTTATAATTTGCATATTGTGTTTATTTAGCTGTTGAGTATAGTATTGTGGCCAAATGTAATCCTTGTTTGAATCTATGCATTTAGAGATGGTAGATTCAATAGACCTACAAACACTTGTTAGATCTTTCAATGACTTGAGAAAGCTTGTATAGATCTAATCCTCCATAAGTTTGCTGAATGCCTTCCAAGTTAGATTCATTGTTATTGCATGAAGATGATGAGAATTAAGTTGTATAATGAGATTTGATTGATGCTTGTTAATGAGATTAACTTTGCTTAAGAGAGATTGTTAATTCGGTTTTTGAAAACTTGAGGTGTGCATTAGAACTTGAACTAATATGTTATTTGGTTTAATGAAAATTTGGTATGCCAATTCTCCCAACAACATGCCTTCAATATTGTTTGTTTCCTTGTTATTTTGATTAACGATAGCCTTATTTACATTCTTTAGTTTAATTATTAATTTGTTTATTTACTTACTTTGAACAACCAAACTTCGATAGCTCTAAACATATACAATAGAGTTTAATAGTTGTTTGGTCCCCAATCCCTGTGGAGACGATACTCAACTCACTACTTTATTACTTGTCGACTCGTGCATTTGCAGTTATCAACAAAGTCAACCATAATAAGATGAAGAAACTAAAAGCTAATACTAGCAAGCCAGCCTACTAATTCTAAGCATTTTGATGAAAATCAAGCTTTGAAACAATTACAAAGCTTATGAAAGTCAAAGCTACTCCTAACAATGTACTGAGAATTTTGATTTTTTTTCTTCTTTACTGCTTCCCTATTGGCTTTAAATATCATCTTTTCCAGCTTCTCTATCTCCTTCTCAAGCAAATTGATTTTCCCTCTGCATCATTCCTATCCATATGATCTATAATCAAGCAGCTCATTTTCCAGTCTCATTAACTCTTCCTTCAGTCCATTAATTACTTCAACAGACCAACTTGTAAATTGGTCATCTTTCCATTCAAAATATTGACATTGACCTTGAAATTCTCATTATTCCCAATTCAATTATAGATCAACATTTATATCCTTAATAATAACCATGAACATAAATAGACATCTTACCTTAGGACAGTTGAAAAACCTTTTTCCAGGATTGCTTCTAGTCCAGGAAATATTTATTGGAGCTTTCAAACTTCTGGGTCGACACTCACACCTCTTCTCAGGCCCTTCATAATCAAGTTTTGCTCTCTTGAACCAAGGAAGATGGTTGGATGAATTATAAGAATAAAAAGAAGTTGATGAAGATGCAAGCAACAATTTTTGAATCAATCAGAATTTTTTTTAATGGATTTGCAAAAGAAATAGGGTTTAGCATATTGGAAAATTCTTTATATAAATTTGGGAATTAGGGTTTATGGCGATTTGAGACTTTCAACCAATTTAACTTAATATTTAACTATTTATTTAATGATTTTACCGTTTTTAATCACCATGTGTTATTCACGCTCCAAAACATGTTAGATAATGGGTTTAAATGATACATTAATTGTAAATTTTGGATTAAAATATCAAAAAATATATTTTTGAGCCATATTGAACTTCCTCAAAAAGTTTGAGGGTCAAATTGAGCCTTATTCCTATATATATATATATACTTTTTTTTGAAAAAAGTTCCAATGAAATGATTAATGATTAACAATTCAATTACAAATGCAATTACATACTAATTTACTATGGAGGTTTTTTTTTTGGTTTTCTTTTTATACGGCCAGTGGTTATGTTTCTAACTACTTTGCACAGAGAATCTATGAATCTAAGCTGTGAATGAGCTAAACTGTTCATAAATTATTCGGAACTAAATTTAATAAAAATTTGTTTGAATTCATTTATTAAAGCTAGTTCAATAAAAAAGTTAAGTTCAAACAATATAAAATTTTACTCATAAATAAGTTTAAATAAAAAATTTAAAAATTAACTCATAATTTTTTTAACAAGACAAAAGACTTATTTAAAATGTGAGAACACCAAGACAATTGCTAATTAACTCATAATTTTTAATAAATTGAAAGTTTGATACAGGATATTATAATATAAACATGCATAGTTTATTAGTCGAATTCGAACCAACTGGCTTATTTGTGTATATCTATAAAATCCATATATAAAGTAATTAATAATGATATACAAAATGCAATAATTCAGTATTCATATTCTTGAGATGTGAGGAGGGCATTTTTCAGCTAACATGTTCCAATTAGATGTCAGGATCATGCTCTGCTGTTTTGTGCAATGAATATCAGAAACAACTCAATCACTTCACAGATTATGATAAGGTGGTCCGATATGTTTTTTTCTCTTTTATTACAACTTTAAAGGGGCTACCGTCAAATAAATCATTATAACTTTTGTAGCCTAGATTCAGTTTTTTCCCCCTTTACATCATACACCTCACAATCACTTTAAAAGAGAGAAACAAGTTGAATTAAAAAGCAAAAAGCAATTTTAGAATAATGGGTACCTTTTTATTTTGTGTTATATCCCACTTTTATAGCACCATTAAAATAAATGTTTAAAATTTATTAAAGTTTAAATAATTTAATTTAATTTAGATAAAATTATAACAATAATGTAAATTTTTTAATAATTAATTAAATAAAATTATATGTACTACAGTTTAAATTGAACTATCATTTATATAAAAATAATATATATATATATATATATATATATATATATATGTTGATATTAATTGTTGTTGGTTTAAATGTATTTTCGCTTGAACATCTAAAGACAGTGTTACAAATTAATCAAGGATTCACGTGTGATGGATTCTGACATCAAATCATACATCAAATTAATTTAATTATGTTTGCCTATGTATAATGAAGATCCAACTTGTTACATATTTGACAATCTTTTACTTGCGGGTGGGATGGCAAATTATGCTTTTTGTCTCATCAATTCAAAAGCAATTCTAATAGTGAGAAATTGACAGGAAAAAACTTACAATTTTTCAGACAATATCGTTTATTAGTATCCATAAAGTAACGACATAACAGAAAAACTTAGAAATAGTAATAACTGTGAATCAACGGCCAAATGGCTTCGGCGAGGAGTCCAAAGGGCTCCACACGCGTCTCAAGTGAGAACTCCCAACAGCTCGAGATTCTCCCGTTTCCGGTGCTGCATCTCTGCAGGCATTGGCCCGGGGACTTTCCTGGATGATATTAGGGCCACAAAGTTCATTTGCTGGTTATGGTCTCTTGTAATATTTTATTCGTCCTCCCAAATAAGGGAATTTCACTGTCCACTTTAAAGGTGCTACAACGAGAATCCACATCCCAAAAAAAGTACAAGCAGAAGACTTGATTTTCTTTTGGTTTGCTTTAACAAAATCTGAATCACTCTCTCCCCCCCTCTCTCTCTCTCTCTCTCTCTCTCTCTACGTATATATATATAGAAGAAATAGAAAAATGAGTAACATCGCAGGTTGCATCAGTAATAGGAACAGTTCACGATCTTGTAAAATAATAAAAATACCATTATCATCCTTTCCGGTTAATAAAATCCCAGAATATGAAGTCAAAAGTAAAATTTCAAAAATAAATAAATAAATTTGATGTATACATCGCGGTTCCTACATATGATTATATATAGCCATACATAAGCAGACCAGATAGGAAAAAATGTTTTGCTTTTGCGGCAAAACCCTCAAAACAAGATAAGGGCTTATCCCTATTCCCTTTGTTACATTGAAAGTAGAATAGTGAATCGTCCACAACATAGAATTCCATTTATTTTCTTTTTATATTTAATTTAAACTAAGTCCAATGAGTGTACATGTTGGCCACTTCCATTTTATCAATTAAAAAAATTTCTATACAGATTATTTACCTTTGTTTAAAAGAATGATTGCGGTAGCACAACTCAAAGTCTACAATTTAAAATACTTTTTGAAAAATTGATTGCCAGATTATTTTTTTGCTAACATTTTTATTGTACTTTTTTTTAAAAAAAAAATTTCTTCCTTGAAGTGATTAGTTTTAAAAAATCATTCAAATTAATCTACATAAGGAATGAAATGGAAAAGACTGCAGATTTTGCGGATAAACATCTCTCCAAACAGATATTGTAAGGCTGAAAGAGTTCACAAATGTAAAAGTTATTTGAGATTTTTTCAAAAAATAAAAAATAATATCAAAAATCACATTGATCAAAAGTATTTTTAAAAATAGTTTTAAGGAACTTGTTTTTTAAGAAAAAACAGACCAATTATAAGCTTACCTATTTGAGCTAAAAGACAAATCTTTCAAAATAAGAAAAAATTGTTTCCTAAACAACCACTGATTCCTAAAAAAATCATATTGGCTCAATGAATCTTCCTCAGAAATTGATCAATGCAAGTTTCTTCTCCAATCGATTTCACTTTTTCCTTCAATCCATAATTAAAAATCGCGATTAGTTCAAATCCGAATCTTGTTTCTCCATTTTGTTATTTATTGCTTTTTTCTTCTCATTTTCTTGATCATCTCCAACTGTAGTTTCTTGATCATCTCCAACTGTAGTTTCCTGATCATCTCCAACTGTAGTTTCCTGATCTAAAATAAATCGGAGTGGTCAACATTCAACAACAATCGAAAACAAAATTGATGATCAAAAGCAATAATCATTCAAAAACTAGGTACACAACTCATAAACATATCAGATATGGTTTTTTTTTTTTTTAGTGTTTCTTCTTTGTTTCAAATTGAAACACCAAATCATGATTGCAAAATATATTCAAAGTTTATTTAAACAATATAAATAATGTTTCAATGGTTATAAACAATAAGAATAATATTCCACATCAGTTTATTAAAAACAAAAAAAGAAACAAAAGAAACACAAAGCAACAAGAAACAACAAAAAACTTAAGCATGCGATAAATAATATTCCACATCAGTTTTTTAGAAACAAAAAAAGAAACAAGAAGCAACAAAAACATGAAAACATGAGAAAAAAATAAACAACAAGAAACAATAAAGAAACAAGAAGCAACAAAAACCTGAAAACATGAGAAAAAAAGAAACAACAAGAAACATTAAGAAACAAGAAGTAACAATGTTTTAACCTGATAAATTCCTAACTGATTTCTTTGATTTTTTGATTACAGGTACAATGGAAGTCATACATGTTTTCATTTATCTCAATGGCAACTGGAATAAAGCAATGGATTATGTTGATTTTGATGTGACATGAATTACCATACAACAAAACTACAGCTTTGATGAAATGCTGAAAATAATATCAAACCAGCTTCAAATTGAAACAAATTTTCAGCAAATGGTCATAAAGTACAAGGTCAGAGAAAATTATTCACCTTTAAAAATAGAAGACAATGGAACTCTCTTCTTCTATTTGCAACTAAAGAAGAAAGAGCTTGATTTCACCAAATTCCCTTTATGCATCACTTTTGATAAGAAAGAATTTCTAGAAGCAAACTTAAACAACAACAATCAACAACTCAAATAGATTTGGTATCACTTTCTGAACACAACTTAACAAACAAAGAACCAAATACCCAAAATTTAGATTTTTTGGATTATGCAAAAACGATGACAGACATGCTTCAACTAGAAGATGGGAGGAAGAATCATCAACAATCTACAACAAAACAGCAACAGAACCTGAAGCAGGCGTAATATAAAATAGCAAAGAAGAATTAAAAAAAGCATTAAGATTTAGTATTGTCAAGAACAACTTCCAATACAGAACTGTTAAGACAAACACTCTCAACTTTGTTGCTAAATGCTTGGATAAAAAATGTAGTTGTGAGATAAGAGCTTCAAAATATGGAAAAACAGACAAATTTATTATTAAAAAGTTCAACAACGTACACACATTCAACATGGATATCAGATTACCAAACCAAAGACAAACAATAACAACTCTGGTAGCTGACTGTATAAAATTAAAATACGAGAGTGGCAAAACCATATACTTGCCAACAGATTTAATGAGAGACATGAAAGAAGAGTATGACATCAATATAAACTACCTAAAAGCATGGAGATCAAGAGAAAAGGCGAGTATGACATCAATATAAACTACTAAAAGCATGGAGATCAAGAGAAAAGGCACTTCAAACGCTGAAAGGTAAACCGGAAGAATCCTATGCACTTTTACCAAGTTTCCTACACATGTTAAAGACAACAAATCCAGGATCAATTTTTGACCTTGACACGAAAGAAGACCACTCATTCCTTTATGTGTTCATGGCACTCGATGCATCAATAAAAGGTTAAAAATATTGCAGACCTGTTATAGTAGTTGATGGCATATTTTTGATAGGAACATATGGTGGCACGCTGCTTTCAGTAATATCACAAGATGCTAGCAGTAAAATCTTTCCTCTTGCTTTCTCTATTGTTGACTCTAAAAATAATGAATCTTGAGAATGGTTCTTCAGAAAAATCAAACAAGCTTTTGGGTGAAGAGAAGTAATTTCTATAATTTCTGACAGACATGAAAGTATAGAAAAAGCAGTACAAGAAATATAACCTGAAGTAGCCCATGGTATTTGTATATACCATCTTTTAAACAACTTGAAAAACAACTTCAAAAAGAACTCAAAAAGCATCAATGACTCTTTTTTTCAAGCAGCGAAAACATACATCATTGAAGAGTTTGAGTACTGTATGAACGACTTGGAAAAGATTGATCAAAGGATAACCCCATACCTAAAAAAATCAGGTATCATAAATGGGCTAGACCTTTCTCAATAAACAATAGATACTCAGCAATGAGTTTAAATATAGTTGAATTATTGAATGCAATGGTGAAGAAAGCTAAAGACCTACCGATAACGACATTGCTACAATACTTGCATGCTTTAGTGCAAGAATAGACATATACAAATAAGAATCTTGCAAGATCAACATTTAGTAGGCTTGTAAAAAGACCACAAGATATTATTAATGAAAACTACATGAAAAACCTAAAGTTATAGGTCATAATATTACTTCTTTGCTTAATATTACACAACTTGTTATTTTTTTATTATTGTTGTAGTTGTTTCTCATTCTACAATCATTTTTCATTTGATATTTATTTTTAAAATTTTTGATATTGTATTTAATGTTGCATTTCATGTTATAGAAACAAAAAGCAACAATAAACCAGCAAAATAGAAACAAAAAGCAATAAGTGACACTGCTGTGTTTTTATTTCTATTTTCCTCATTTTTTTTATTTGAATCCAGGTTAAAACTTCAACAGAAGAAATATTCACCGTCTATGACTTGAATGCACCATTCATTGTCAAAATGGAAGAAAGAAAATGCACATGCAGTAGGTTTCAAATTGATGAGCTACCATGTTCATATGCACTTGCAATATTAAAGCAAATGAATCAAGATCCGTATAGATATTGCTCAAATTTCTACATAAAGGTGGCACTCTCGGAAACATACAAAGAAATAGTACATCCAATTCCAAATCAAGCAATATGAAAAATACCACATGAAGAGCAAAAAGTACAAGTAGATCCACCACAAAGCAGAATAAAAGCTGGAAGACCAAAGAAAAGAAGAATAAAAGCACCATGGAAGAATGGAAATAAAAATAAATGTGGGAAGTGTGGACAGCTTGGGCGTAACAGAAAGACATGCTGAAATCCACAAAAAATAAAATTTTTATCATTCTTATAATAAGAATTCACAGATTTCATTAATGTCATTGTTGCTACCAAAATTTTAAAATTCTAGATTATTTTTGTTGTTTTTTTCTTTAATTGCTCATTTTGATATAAGTAACAGTGATAATTAAAAAATCAACAAAAAAATAAACAAAAAGCGACAAGAAGCAATAACACAGAAACAACAAAAAGCAACATAAAGCAATAACAAAACATAGCAAATAGTGTAAAAAATAAAGTAACAATATTAAGAAACAGAAGGAAAAGCACATAACAAAAAGTAACAATTGAAATCTACAAAAGACAACAAAAAGCA